>JZKD02S2060823.1:28369-52527 GCA_000966675.3 Picea glauca | reverse complement strand
GAGAACCCTCATGAGTCATCTAGAAGCCCCAAAAGGTCAAAGTAGTCAAAGTGGTTTAAGATATTTTAGAAGGTAAATAATAAAGTGAAGTGATGAGTGTACTATAAGTCAAAGTTAATACAAAAGAAATTATTTAAATAACAAATTTAATGGAGAAATTAGTAAGTTGACAAGTGGTTAGAAGTGGGTTAACCCTAAAATAAGGAAAGTGGGTTAAGATGGTTAAAAGATAACCTCTTGAGGAAGCTACATGAAAGTATAAATAAGAGGCAAGGATTTCTCATTTTAATCAAACTTGAGAATATTTAATATCTACAGGTGACTATGGTAACCAAAGGATATCTAAGCCTAATTTCAGAGGGAAGATGAAGTAAAGAAGGCTGAAATTCAAGAGAGGATAAATTATTTTGATGATGCTTTCTAAGGTATGTTATTTACGGTTCATCTCACCATTTTCGCAATAACATTTTTTCTAGAATGATTCAGACCGTGAAATTGGGAGGTCATTGAGGAAACATATCCAAGTATATTTGATACAAATTTCAGCTTGTGGGTTGTTTTATTTTTGGAGTTACACGCCGTGGAAAATAAGGTTTGTGGCTAGTCCTGAAACTAGTCTAAAACAGGTGTTTCGGGTAAAAATGTCATAACTTCTTCATAAAAGATAAAAATTCAGTAATAAAAAATGTATTGGTTATAGTACAATCTTTAGTATTTTGTGTACAATTTTCAGATCCATACAACAAATATTCTATGCAGGGCATGCTCTACAAGTTCGCTCTCTAGAATAATCCAGAATTCAACAAGGTGTGCCATTTTTTCTATAACTCCTTTTCTGAGAGGTTCCAAGTAGTGAAGTCTGGAGGAATTGTATAAAAGACATTGAAGAACATTGTGTACCATTTTTATATCTTTATTCATTACAAGTACATAGTTATGATTATTTCAAGTTAGGGTTGTTGACTAATCCAAAATTAGTCATGTAAGACTAAAGTAAAGTTTGATGAAAATGATAGTATCTTGTTCTTAAAGTTAAGGAAGGTTTGTTGGTATGTCATCTTATACACCAGGTCTATTATAGAGTTGCAAATCATATTTGGATGATGAAATTGATGAGGGATTTTGGTTGAGGTACATGTTGTGTACATGGTTGAGACAAGTAGTTGATGAGTTGGCACATACATGAGGCGTATAGTTGATGATGTTGGTACATCTTGATGAGTCATAGTTGATGAGTAGTTTATGCATGATTGGTACATATTTTTTACATGGTTGGAGGAACTTGTTAGTAGTATTTTTGACACATGGTTTATGGATGATGTAGCATACTTGTATCGGTATATTATTAGAATCACATATTGATCATGGTGATAATTATGAGTTGTTGTGTTATGATTGGTTGATGCACATCTTTGAGAGTTGTCTTGGTTATTGATCTTGGTGAGTAGATATGATTTGGTTGATAAGATTGATGAGGCATGTTGTTTTGATAGCTTGTTTGGACAAGTTTTTGTGACATGTTATTTGTACAGGTTTGGTGCATGGTTGATGCACTTATTCATGGTACAGGTTGAGTTACAGGTTGGTGCATGGTTGATGCACTTGTTTATGGTACAGGTTGATTACAGGTTGTTTGGTACACGTTGGTGCATTTTTTATGCACTTGTTTATGGTACAGGTTGATTACAGGGTGAGGTACAAGTTAATGCAGGGTTGATGCATGGTTCAGGTTATTAGTACAGGTTGTTTGGTGTAGGTTGATTGGTACAGGTTTACAACAGTATATCTCACATTGATAGTGTGACGGTGGTTCCATCATTCTACTTATACTTCAAGGTGGTTAGACGGGGCAAGGACAGGTGGTTGTAGCCACATTTTGGTTGTAACCGGAGAACATAGGGGGTCATAGCCTCCTTCTAGTTGTAGCCAGAGAATTGGGGAGTTGGAGTTTCCCTCAAGTTGTAGCCTGAGAAATTAGGGGGTTGGATCCTCCTTCTAGTTGTAGCTGGAAAAAAAAGGAATTTGGTGCTTCCAATGAATTTAATTCTTAAAGATATATAAAAAAAATCATTTCGTGGTTTTCTCCCGCTTTGGGTTTCCACGTAAAAACACTGGTGTACTATGTATGTGTATGATTGATCATTTGTTCATTTGGTATTTACTTTGAAACTATTGGATGATAATGCTACATTGATATAACACTTGCATATTGTGGTTAAAAAGGATTGAATTTTTCTATTACTGATCCACCCCCCCCTCTCAGTAATCCAACATGGTAAGATACAAGATTAGTTGTTAGAAAATTTTAATTTTATGAGTATTTTTGCACATAATGGACCTCAGTTGAGTTGGTGAACATAACATTATGGTATCATATGTTTTGGTTACACTTGACCCATATGGGCCAAGAACCAGTGAAAAATTTGGCAGATTAATTATTATAGATTTCGATTTATGACAAATTGTGGAAAAAAAGAGAAAATTAGAGTGAAATCCCCAAATTTGTGAGCAAATTTGAGTTTTAAATGCCTTAGGATTCTGAGAAGTTTAATGGAGCGAATCAATAGGATTGTGGAGTTATATTTGACCTGGAAGGTTGAAATTCACATTCTATTGGTGGTTGGAAGATTTGGGAAATGTTTGATGAATCGGCGATCTAGATCATGTTTGATTTTGAGATCAATGACCCAAATTCATTGTAAGTGGAATAAAAACTTATAAGTTTTCATAGTTTTTCAATGGGAGTCGATTGACGATCAGGATTTGATTTCGGAGTTTGGAAAATGAAGAAAATTGACATTCGAGGTTCAACGATAGAGTCATGCCAAGTTTAGAAAATCAATGGTCAAGATCATTTTGAATGGGAGATCAATGGCCCGGATTCATCTAGGATTTGGTCAAAATTTCTAAGTATTGGGGTTTGCCAATAGAAATCACGAATGATCAATGGCTAGATCGACAAGATTTATGAATAGTTTCGGTCTGTAAAAATAAATTTCCAATTGTCGATGGTTGGGTCAGCAAAATGAGAAAAGTTTTCAAGTCAGCCAAAAGAAATCGTAGATCATCGATGGTCAGGTCAATGAAATGAGAAAAGTGTTTCGGTCAGCCAAAAGAAATCGTCGATCACTGGTGGTCAATGATCGGGGTCAGCAGAATTTGGTGAAATGTTTCATGCATCCAAAGGAAATCATTGATCGTCAATGATCGATGATTGTGGGTCAACAGATTTAGCGAGGTGTATAATTCACCCAAGAGAATTTGTTGATGGCCAATAAAGGGAGGATGATGATGTGTCTTTTTGATTCATCATCCATGTGTCATGCCATGTCAGCATCCACATGTCATGCCATGTCAGTGAATTTTCCATGTCATTGTCCATGTGTCATACCACATCAACATCTACATGTCATGCCACATCATCTAAGATATGGTCGATGGTCAGGGATTGATGGAATTGGTAAACAAGTTGGTTGTCAAGGAAATTCTTCAATGGTCAATCATCGATGCTAGTGGTTCAGTGAGATTAGTGGGGAAAAATTGGTTTTCCAAGAGAATCGATCGATGCTCGATGGCCAATGATCGGGGATTGAGGAAATTAGTGAGAAATTTTGGTTTACCAAAAGAATTAGTCAATCGTCAATCGTCGATGTAGTGTTGGAAAATCAATGATCCATATTGCTTCGATTTGGGAGATTGATGGTGGAGATTCATCTGCAAGCCTAGGAGAGGTTTAGAAAATCAATGGTTTATGTTTCCCTCAATTTTGAGATCAACGGTGTAGATTAAAATAATTTTATAATAGTAAAAAAAGTCATATTTTGTACATATTTTTCCAAATTTCGAAGGTGTTCAACTTTCAAGGGCATTTTGAGTCCCTAAACAATGTTTTTAGGAGTTCAAATTTTCAAAACTATACATGCCAAATGTGCTACATAAAGTTTATGCAGCCTAAATAAAAGAGCACAATGAGATCTTTCAACTGAGCTATATTGAGAGTAAACAGAGCTCGTATGAGAAAGTTGTAGTTGAAACAATTAAGGGTATAATTTTAGCACCAGTTTACTTCCAAAGAGAATAACTCTTTGCTCAGAAGTTTGTTTGGGGCACAGGAGAATTCTATGGAAATAATATGAACCATAGAAGCCAGACATGCAACCAAATTTGGAATCTAGGTATGTAAACTATGCAGGAAGAGAATGAAGACACCTATAGCATATAGGGATAAAATGGGAAAAATAGTCTAAACTTCCTTAGACCGTAAATTTCAACTCAAATATCATATTTGAGAAAATGAATAGTCATTGGAAAGGTATTGAGGAGCAGAAGACATATATCCACCTAGAATTTTGAATTGGACGCTAAAATTTCTTAGAAAGTATTAAAGTGAATTTATGTAGCAGTGAAAATATAGCAATGAGTGGAAACTACAACCTGTGAATGTTGTAATGCTCAGAACTCAGAATGAGGCATGAGTAAAGCAAGTGGAAAGTTGTTTCAAAGAGGAATGTGTCTAAGGAACCATTTTTTGACTTATTGCNTTTGGATGATGAAATTGATGAGGGATTTTGGTTGAGGTACATGTTGGGTACATGGTTGAGACAAGTAGTTGATGAGTTGGCACATACATGAGGCGTATAGTTGATGATGTTGGTAAATCTTGATGAGTCATAGTTGATGAGTAGTTTATGCATGATTGGTACATATTTTTTACATGGTTGGAGGCACTTGTTAGTAGTATTTTTGACACATGGTTTATGGATGATGTAGCATACTTGTATCGGTATATTATTAGAATCACATATTGATCTTGGTGATGATTATGAGTTGTTGTGTTATGATTGGTTGATGCACATCTTTGAGAGTTGTCTTGGTTATTGATCTTCGTGAGTAGATATGATTTGGTTGATAAGATTGATGAGGCAGGTTGTTTTGATAGCTTGTTTGGACAAGTTTTGGTGACATGTTATTTGTACAGGTTTGGTGCATGGTTGATGCACTTGTTCATGGTACAGGTTGGTGCATGGTTGATGCACTTGTTTATGGTACAGGTTGATTACAGGTTGTTTGGTACACGTTGGTGCATTGTTGATGCACTTGTTTATGGTACAGGTTGATTACAGGTTGAGGTACAAGTTGATGCAGGGTTGATGCATGGTTCAGGTTATTAGTACAGGTTGTTTGGTGTAGGTTGATTGGTACAGGTTTACAACAGTATATCTCACATTGATAGTGTGACGGTGGTTCCATCATTCTACTTATACTTCAAGGTGGTTAGACGGGGCAAGGACAGGTGGTTGTAGCCACATTTTGGTTGTAACCGGAGAACATAGGGGGTCATAGCCTCCTTCTAGTTGTAGCCAGAGAATTGGGGAGTTGGAGTTTCCCTCAAGTTGTAGCCTGAGAAATTAGGGGGTTGGATCCTCCTTCTAGTTGTAGCTGGAAAAAAAAGGAATTTGGTGCTTCCAATGAATTTAATTCTTAAAGATATATAAAAAAAATCATTTCGTGGTTTTCTCCCGCTTTGGGTTTCCACGTAAAAACACTGGTGTACTATGTATGTGTATGATTGATCATTTGTTCATTTGGTATTTACTTTGAAACTATTGGATGATAATGCTACATTGATATAACACTTGCATATTGTGGTTAAAAAGGATTGAATTTTTCTATTACTGATCCACCCCCCCCTCTCAGTAATCCAACATGGTAAGATACAAGATTAGTTGTTAGAAAATTTTAATTTTATGAGTATTTTTGCACATAATGGACCTCAGTTGAGTTGGTGAACATAACATTATGGTATCATATGTTTTGGTTACACTTGACCCATATGGGCCAAGAACCAGTGAAAAATTTGGCAGATTAATTATTATAGATTTCGATTTATGACAAATTGTGGAAAAAAAGAGAAAATTAGAGTGAAATCCCCAAATTTGTGAGCAAATTTGAGTTTTAAATGCCTTAGGATTCTGAGAAGTTTAATGGAGCGAATCAATAGGATTGTGGAGTTATATTTGACCTGGAAGGTTGAAATTCACATTCTATTGGTGGTTGGAAGATTTGGGAAATGTTTGATGAATCGGCGATCTAGATCATGTTTGATTTTGAGATCAATGACCCAAATTCATTGTAAGTGGAATAAAAACTTATAAGTTTTCATAGTTTTTCAATGGGAGTCGATTGACGATCAGGATTTGATTTCGGAGTTTGGAAAATGAAGAAAATTGACATTCGAGGTTCAACGATAGAGTCATGCCAAGTTTAGAAAATCAATGGTCAAGATCATTTTGAATGGGAGATCAATGGCCCGGATTCATCTAGGATTTGGTCAAAATTTCTAAGTATTGGGGTTTGCCAATAGAAATCACGAATGATCAATGGCTAGATCGACAAGATTTATGAATAGTTTCGGTCTGTAAAAATAAATTTCCAATTGTCGATGGTTGGGTCAGCAAAATGAGAAAAGTTTTCAAGTCAGCCAAAAGAAATCGTAGATCATCGATGGTCAGGTCAATGAAATGAGAAAAGTGTTTCGGTCAGCCAAAAGAAATCGTCGATCACTGGTGGTCAATGATCGGGGTCAGCAGAATTTGGTGAAATGTTTCATGCATCCAAAGGAAATCATTGATCGTCAATGATCGATGATTGTGGGTCAACAGATTTAGCGAGGTGTATAATTCACCCAAGAGAATTTGTTGATGGCCAATAAAGGGAGGATGATGATGTGTCTTTTTGATTCATCATCCATGTGTCATGCCATGTCAGCATCCACATGTCATGCCATGTCAGTGAATTTTCCATGTCATTGTCCATGTGTCATACCACATCAACATCTACATGTCATGCCACATCATCTAAGATATGGTCGATGGTCAGGGATTGATGGAATTGGTAAACAAGTTGGTTGTCAAGGAAATTCTTCAATGGTCAATCATCGATGCTAGTGGTTCAGTGAGATTAGTGGGGAAAAATTGGTTTTCCAAGAGAATCGATCGATGCTCGATGGCCAATGATCGGGGATTGAGGAAATTAGTGAGAAATTTTGGTTTACCAAAAGAATTAGTCAATCGTCAATCGTCGATGTAGTGTTGGAAAATCAATGATCCATATTGCTTCGATTTGGGAGATTGATGGTGGAGATTCATCTGCAAGCCTAGGAGAGGTTTAGAAAATCAATGGTTTATGTTTCCCTCAATTTTGAGATCAACGGTGTAGATTAAAATAATTTTATAATAGTAAAAAAAGTCATATTTTGTACATATTTTTCCAAATTTCGAAGGTGTTCAACTTTCAAGGGCATTTTGAGTCCCTAAACAATGTTTTTAGGAGTTCAAATTTTCAAAACTATACATGCCAAATGTGCTACATAAAGTTTATGCAGCCTAAATAAAAGAGCACAATGAGATCTTTCAACTGAGCTATATTGAGAGTAAACAGAGCTCGTATGAGAAAGTTGTAGTTGAAACAATTAAGGGTATAATTTTAGCACCAGTTTACTTCCAAAGAGAATAACTCTTTGCTCAGAAGTTTGTTTGGGGCACAGGAGAATTCTATGGAAATAATATGAACCATAGAAGCCAGACATGCAACCAAATTTGGAATCTAGGTATGTAAACTATGCAGGAAGAGAATGAAGACACCTATAGCATATAGGGATAAAATGGGAAAAATAGTCTAAACTTCCTTAGACCGTAAATTTCAACTCAAATATCATATTTGAGAAAATGAATAGTCATTGGAAAGGTATTGAGGAGCAGAAGACATATATCCACCTAGAATTTTGAATTGGACGCTAAAATTTCTTAGAAAGTATTAAAGTGAATTTATGTAGCAGTGAAAATATAGCAATGAGTGGAAACTACAACCTGTGAATGTTGTAATGCTCAGAACTCAGAATGAGGCATGAGTAAAGCAAGTGGAAAGTTGTTTCAAAGAGGAATGTGTCTAAGGAACCATTTTTTGACTTATTGCATTGTGTTGTTCATAAATTGAGAGGAAGAATAACATGTAATCTAGTTAATAAAATGATATATAGTATGAATGTGCTAACAATAATTATTACATACACATTTCTTGCAGAATTAGAGATACAGGAAAACAATTTTGGTTCTTATATGAGGAATGGAGTTATGGATGATTCCTTGGGATCTTACATCATGGGGAGGAGGTCAGAGGTAAGCATGGGAAATGTTAAGACATATGCTAATTCAAGAAGAGGTGGGATGGATCCTTTAATTATGAGAATCATGTAAAGAGAAATGAAGAGATATAAAGATGATAATGAAAGGATTATGAAGGCTTGGGAAGATATACTTCAGAGTCTGAATATGCTGCAAAGGCAAGCCAATAAATACTCTAGCACAAATCAAGAAATTAGTGTTAGACAAGTGATCACATATGTATCCCATATTAGAAGGGATGATCATGGGAATGATAGATAGCAAGGAGTATGAGCAAGTGCCATCATTCCCCAGATAAATCCACTAGGAGATATCATGCAAGTTCGGGGCCAAGGAGAAGCCCAAGTGTTTCTCTTGTCAGAAGGCAGAGGAGAAGGCCTATGGAAGACATCTTGCAAGGTGAACTCGGGAAAATCAAGCCACCAACTTTCAATGGTGAGCACGGGAAATGAGGAGAGGTCGAGGGTAGAAGCTAGAATTGAAACCTGTCCCCTGCAAGGAAAGGCATCTATGTGGTTGGATTAGCTTAATAAATACAAGCATCTTGATGAAAATAAGGGATCATGGAGGCAGTTCAAAGGATATTTCCAAGAGAAATATTTGTTCAATCATTACTATGAAAGGAAGATAAAATATTTCTTTGAACTCAAGTTTGGAAGCATGACAATGAATGAATATGAGAAGATATTCTTTGAGTTGTTTAAATATGTTGATTTCATAAAGGATGAGAAAGTCAAAATCCAAAGGTTTCTAAGTGGGTTACCCTATTTCTACAATGACAAGATAAAATATGATAACCTCGAGACTTTAAAGGAGGTAATAAGGAGAGGAAGGCATCTTTATGAGTAGAGAAAAGGAAGGCCAGTTTTCCAAAAAGATTGGAATGATAAGATGAAGGGTAAAAGGAATCAAAGGTAGCAAGGTTTTAAGCCACCCTTTTTCAAGCACAACTCCCAAGCAAATTAGCAAGGCTTTGAAAAAATATCTCAAAATTCTAAATATAGCCATCAATTTAAAGCAACCTGTTTATCAGAGATCAAGTCTGAGAGAGAGCCCTCTCTAGATTGGAAAGGCTAGTTTCTAGTATTAAAGTTGGTTTGTAGGTTACCTTTGTAGATTGTTTCTTTGGCCCAACAATTTACTCAATGTCAACATTTTGGCATCGTTGGAGGGCAACAAAATTGAAAATATCCCCTGGGATAAACGACAAGGATCAGAGTTGACTTCTGATGGTGAGCAGAGGTCAAACACAAAGAAGGTTGTACCATTCACCTGGTGACTCCAATTATGCTTCAATCAGATTCAAATACTCCACTGGGAGACGAGATCCATTGACAGATACATGGAAGGACATCATGGGAAACCATGTATCAAAGCTTTAGTTTTTTCCAAGAGATCTTATTATTTTTCATCAGTTACCTCTTGTCCTTTTCTAAACAAGTTAAAATAATTTCCCTTTACCTGTTATATTCGAATGAATATTAAATATCTACATTTGACTCTCCTTTAAAAGTTGTATATCATTCTTTTGAAGTTGTAAATACATCTCCTTTTTGTATTGGTGATCATGAAAAAGATATTAATGATAACCATATCCAAGCTAGTGAGACTCAAGATACTAAAGTGGATATACCATCTCATGTACTTGATTCTACACTTACCAAGATCACAGGAAGATACAGGCCTTTGAAACTACCTTCTATACTTCATGACTTTCCATCAAAGTACTATAGACACCTACCTGTGTTTGATGGTGAACTTGAGAATATTTCATCTGAAAAACATGTATAGGATTTTGAGCATTTTGCAGACCTCTTTGAAATCGAACATGATGATGTTTTAATGAGATATTTTTCCCATTCATTGCAAGGAGAGATCAAAGAGTGGTTTAGACAATTACATCCCAAGACCATCATCTCATGGGAGGAATTGAAGAATGTATTTTTGAAATTTTGGGGTAAGAGAAAGTCATGGGATCTAATCCTTTCATAGTTTTATTCCATGAGAAGAATGAAATATGAAACCATCTCAAATTTCAGTAGGAGGTTTTCTAGTCTTTGTTATAAAATGCCTAAAGAATTCCAACCTCCTGAAGTTTTTTCCATGCTCCATTATGTAACAACCTTTAATCAGACTTATCTTTTCTTCTGATGGAGAGGAAGTCTATGTCTTTGCAGCATATGTTCAATAATGCTCAGGAAGTTCCAAACAATATTCAAGCATGTAAGAAGATGTAAAATCAGATTTTGGATGAGGAATTGAAAGCTGACGAACCGGAGACTGTGCATAATATGCAGGAGGTTGATCATGTCATAATTTTTCTTGAAGGATTTCATGAGGATGTGCATTGTGTTTCCAAATAATGATGAGCAACTTGAAGAGAAAGATACTCTCCCGAATTGTTTTGATATTGATTTAAATTTGGATCCAAGTCATCATGAGCAAGAAACTGATTGTTTTATGTATGCATATGTAGATAGCCATGAATGTGAATTTGCAGATCATCCTGCAGAAGAACAAGTTGTTGCCCCAATTTTCTTGTTTGATGACATTATAGATATTTTTGGCGAACCCAGGTATGATGAGTACAATGATGACTATGAGGTTGACTTTTCAGAACAAGCAGTTGCACTTTCCAAATATGAAAATGATTGTTTTCATCAATCCAATGAAATCAGCAAATGTGCATATGACAGGAGTGAAGAAAATGAAGAAAGTTTTGAATCAGGTGAAAGAAATTTGCCATTGTGTTTTGCTTCTTTCAAAATTTTGAAGTAGAATGTTTATAATGTTTCAAATCAGAAATCCTCCATGCATGATGTTGAATATGAAGAAAGCAATGGAATTGTCAATGAAAGTTATCTTCCATTATGTTTTTCTTCCTTTTAATTATTGAAAGTAAATCATGAGATAACAAAAGAAGCAGGGAAGTCTGACTGCATTCACAGTGACATTTATTTACATGAGAAAATTGTTATCAATGAAGAGGACCAACAACCTTCTCATACATTTAATGACCATGTTGGTGATTACATGGAAGGTTATTTCTTTTCAGATTTACAACCTGTGATCAACTACCATCTTGGAAATGAAGATGATGGTCAATCAACATCAGTGTTAGATATGGATTGCTTGCCACCAGGGGTTTTATTTCATCCAACACTATCTTATGATTTAGAAGATTGTTATTTCCAGCAGTCTCGATAAATTTTTTAGCCTCTTTGTGGCAATCAACAAGTTGAATTACATGAAAACAAGGATGTCGTGGAAAGGGTGAAACATGATTGTTGTTTTATGCATGTTTTTGAGGAGCCATTTGCAGTTTTGTTAGAGGCGGTAAACAGTCCCAATGTTTTTAATTTTTTGAGATTTGAATTTGTAGATAAAGTTTTGAATGAATTATTAGTAAACAGGATTTGGAGCAAGAATGTGCAAAGAAATCAAACAGTGGATAAAGTTATTGCATGGTTTCACTACCATTTTTATTTCACTTGATTGGCATTTTTTCGGTAGTTAGGGTAGGTAGGTGTGAATAAGCTCGGCATGGTGAGCATTTCTTTCAGCATTTTCCAGTTTGTATTTTCATTTTGGGTTTGGTTCAGTTGTAGAATAAGTTGGTGGCGAAACATATTACAAGTTGCAGGTCATAGTATATGGCCTGTGAACAACCCAATGGATAAGGCACGAGGTCTACGAGTTCTTTGCTACCTCACTGGGAGGATAGCATCCCCATTGGAGCCAACTATTAGCACCATGATTTTCATAGCTAGAGTTAGAGGTTTGTCCAAAGTTTTCAAAGTCATGCCATGATATTGGGAAAATCAAGGCATTCCTAGATGAGTCATAGTTAATATGTCAAGGTTTATGAGGTGTTATAACCCTAAATTTCTCTACACATGCATACATGGCCTTGGACCTCTTACTTTCATTCTTTTCCAAGGCAATGTTGAGTTTCTCTTCTTAAAAAACCAATTTTTTTAAGATGTATGTGCCCTGCACCATTATTGCTCGCGTACATACGCTTGGTTCACCACTACATCTCGCGTACATACGCATGATGCACCATTACATCCCGCATATACTTGCAAAAGTTTCAAGGAATTCGTTGAGATTACAGGCTATTGGGTAGTTTCCAAACTAATCCACCTGCTATAGCCCGTCACCCAAACAAATAACCATCCTTTTGTCATATAAAAGGAGGTGTTGGGGTCTCATTTCACATCTAAGCATAAGAAAAGTGAAACTTTTCCCTATTTCACTTCCCCTCCTTGCCTAAGATATTGTTGCCTTTTGTGAGAAAATGCCTCAACATTCCCTCACTAACCCCTTCTCCCTCCATTTAACCCGTTCACTTCCCAAGAAGAGATCAGAAGGTTGAGAGGAGAAGTTCATACAAGGTGCACTTGGAGCTTGGTGAAGAGGAGCGTGGACCAAGTTCGTGGAACGGTGGTCGACTTAGATTGTAAAGGTATAATATATGTGTTATTAATGAAATAATTACATCTTCTTGTCCCAAATGATGGTGTCTTGAATACTTGTATTGATTTATGCTTGACATTCTAACATCTAACCCTAACTTATATATGGAATAGCATGCTTGTAGTTTTTTGTTTTTCAATATTTGGATTCACGTAAGCCCTGAGAGGAGGCGTACAGTAAGCAAAACTTACAAGTGCAAGGAGGTCATCACCAGATGTGGGGTTAGAGGTATAGTTACTCGGTCTCCTTTTCCTTGCTTTCTTCATATGAGTTTTGGTATGTTTGGGGTAGTATAGAGAATTAATTGACTTTTAGATGGTTAATCGATCTGCCTACATTCTGAACCCATCTGTAGTCATAGTGGGGGTTTTTCCGCTAGCAAAACTAGTGACCATATTGGGGAAGCCTCTAGGGTTTTTTAGGGGATTTTGGGTTGTTTCATTGGTTTTGTTTGCATTTCAAGTTTCTGTCAAGTTTTCTGAGTCTGTTAAGGGATCTTGGTCACCTTCAGGTGCTATACCAGTTGTCCCTTCCCTATGAGTCTATCTGTTATTTATTTTTTGGAAAGATACAAAGGTGTATGTGCGCTTTCTTGAGTCATCCCGCATACATATGTGCTCTTCTCAGTAAACAACCCATGTACATACGCAAGTTGTTGATGCAACATCCCGCGTCTCTGCTCCAAGAAATTTAAAAAAAAAAAAAGAGGGAGTTGGCCTCTTTCCTAATTGAAGTTCACACTTCTCAGGGTTTCTTGGATCAATCCAGAGTCTCTGTCTTACAGCCATATCCTGGGTTAGAGTTCAGTTTACTTGTCTTCTTGATTTTCTTGTGTTTACTTCTGAAAGGGTTTTAAGAAAGTCTTTTGAAGTATAGATCTGCCTTCTTAGTTTCTTGAGTGATTCCCTGGGATCCGCAGTGGGCTAGGAATCTGTTTCAGTCTTGTTTTAGTGTTCTTTTTACCCCTTTCACTTGCTTTGAAAAAAGAGAAAAAATATTTATTTCAGTTTTTTGTTTAAAGAATTTTCAAAAAAAAAGATTTTCTTTTCAGTTTGGTAAAGTAGTTAGAGTTGGTTATTTACTAGAAAGGGAAAAGAGTTTGTTTTTTAAGTTCTTTATTGATTTATTGAAACATAAGTAGCTTGTAGTCAAGAAAAATTTCGTTTTAGGTCTTCTTTTCAAAGATCTTGAAAAATTTAGTTAAAGAAAAGTTGGTTACAAAGAGTTAGTTGTAAAACTTTTCTTTTGATTAGAAGTAATTTTTATTTCAAGTTTTGTTTTTTCCTCTTTTTCATATCTTATAACATCACTAGTTTCACCGCCATATCCCTTGAGTAAATAAAGAAATTAAAAAGAAAGTTAAATCTAAAATTAATTATACTTTTTATGTTTGTAGGGTCAACCAACTAGTTTAGGGTTAGGGCCTTGAATTAGGTTGGAGAGCAAACTCTTCAAGGTCATTTAAACAAATATTGGAGTCAGAGTTAGGGAGTGTTGAATTACAGTGTCGTAAAATTTATCTGGGACCCCCCTCTAACACAGGGGCTAAACACGAGGTCGCGTGAGGAAATTCAGCAAAGATAACCCCTCCAAAGTCAGACTAAACGTGGTGGGGAACGCATATTGAGGATCTGTCGTGGGAGTACTACCGACTGCATTTTCCTATGGAGCTTCATGGACCTCGAATATGTTTGAGATCCTCTGTTGTCTTCCTAACCACTTTATTTCGATACCCTCGATAGGTTTTGGACTTTTTATAATTCTCATTGCGATCCGCCCGACTGTCGATTGTACCCACCTGATGACTGACTGCGAGCTGGAAACTTAGTTGCCCATATTCTAGGGACTTACACGGGTGACTGCGAGGGTATACCATGGTACCTAGGACAGACGTTGGGTAATGCTTCACAGAGTATACCCGGAGGGTGCTTTCATGTTCAAGTTTCACTTGCACCGGTTAGTTTCTCTAGTGTTGGTTGGCGTAACTATTCTTCCTACTAGATAGTTGTTTTCTTGATTTGTCTTATAGGATTTTTTCTAGTGTGTGCTTGGTTTTTAAATGCTAGTTAAGCCTTATTGTGTCGACTAATATTTTCACAAAGTGGAATATAAAGAGCTATGTCATTTGTGAAGGCTTTAGGGCCTATCATTGATTGCATTAAAGCCACCTCTGCCACTGTTACGGCGAAGACTTGACCAACAAGGGTCGTTCAAAGTGACAGGGTCATAGTAAATTGTGCTTGACCCAGCTCCGAGAGGATATTATTCGACTCTAGAGGAACCTACTCTTTTTTAACTTGGGGTGGAATCTCTCAGGCCAGCCAACCCTCTGATTATTGACTTGTCAGCGTCAATCTTAGTACAAGTTTTCCCTCCTAAGGTGACACCTTTTGAGCGTTAGTTAGTCTTACAAGTAGCCATGGAAGAAAATGTTGCTACTTTGTCTGGGAGTCCTCATACTCCCATTTCGGATACTACCACAAGGGGTATCTCACATCCTAACCCACCTTCACCAGTTTGGACCATAGTGGTATTCACTCCCTCTACCTCGGGCAGTGGTTCAATACCGTCATTGGCAGTGACGACTGCTCTGTTTATGCAAAGTGCGATGGGCCCTCCAGTCTCATATGGGATGCCCAGCTTCGATTTGAACTCAGTCCTTACTTGCTCCACCTTACACACCATGGATCTAGGGGTAGGGATCTCAAACGCTCCCATGCAAGGGTATGTCAGGGGCACTTCAGTCACCTTTAATGATATCCCTTACGGTGGGGTTCATATACCTCCTTCGTCCCCCTCACTCTGTGGTGATTTATAGCAACCCATCAAGCCCAATGCTACCTACAGCTTGGTTGGAGCAGGTAGTTTAGGACCTTCATCTTACACTATGTTGGTGGGATCCATGTCGTTCTCTTTGTTCAGCACGTTTGGAAACAACGCTTTTTCTTCAGTTGTCGCATTAGCTGGGGGAAACCCCGGTTTTGGGAAACAGAACCTTGTGCAGGGTACTATTCCTACACAGGGGGAAAGTACAGGAGTTTTCTCCTCTCAGTGACTTTGGAATCCTTGGAAGGGATCAGTTCCCTTGCAAACGATGTTGGTCGGGGGAAACCCCTTCCATGGTCAATGGAACCCCGGGCAAGTTTCAATACCTATGCCCTTCGGATCGGCTGGGGGTATCCCCTTCCAAAATCCTTGGAACACAACGCAGAGATAAATCCCCTGCCAACCCATGTCGTTCAATTACAAGATTAAATTGATGATATCCTAGCAAACGCAATTTCCATACATTGGTCAAGGCCACGGTTTCTACCAGAACCCAGCAGTCCAACATTTCTTGGCAACCTGGTGCTAGTCAAACTCCAAGACCCCTTTTTCTTGTACATAGTACTCAACTTAAACTACCATTTATGGAAAATCTACATCTGCCAGACTTGTCAAGGTTTCTCATCAACCCAATTTGTCATGATCCGTGTTGGCCCCCCATGCCGACTAATTTTCCCTCGAATATTCCAAAATTTGAAGGCAAGCCTGGCGAAGACCCAGGTGATCACGTGACAAATTTCCACTTATGGTGCTCGTCAAACTCACTGCAAGACGACTTCATCCAATTGCACCTTTTTCAATGCACTCTTATCGGGGGTGTCGTGAAATGGTATATTGAGCTCGACCACTTGAGGTATTCTTTCTTAAATGAATTGGCAATGGTCTTCCTAAACCATTTCCAGTTACCCATGAGATACGATGTCGGTACTGAATTGTTGGAAAACTTTGAGCATACTAAGGCCAACCATATCTCTGACCACATCTGAGAATGGTGGCATCGGAAAAGATTGATTAAGGTACAGGTCCCACCAAATTTTTCCCTGGAGTGGTTCATGAAGTCTTTGGTACCCATTGTATCCAAAGATGTTGTAACTTCTGGAGTGTTTTCAGAGGAGGAAGAGATAATGAGAGCGCAACAGCTTGAATTGATTTACTCTAAGTCTGGCATGCTCTATGAGATCTTACCGAATGCACCACGGTCCATCCTCGACAAGGCCAAAAAAAGTCTGGACCCCATGCTGATGGTATTGTGGGCTCAACACAAGGAAATTCCATTCATATATTGTCAAATAAATTGCAACAATTTTTGATACAAAAGACTATGGCGAGCCAAACCTCCAGTTTGGCTATTCCCCCTACCCAAATGTCAGAGGTACACAGTGTGTAGTCGATGAACCCAAAGGCCAACCAGTAGCCTGAAGGAAAGAAGAAACGATGGAACAAGAAGGGTAAAGAGGAAAAAAAGGATAATCATAATGTTGGTGGGGGGGAAACAGAGAAGAGAAAGTCAAAGTATCTGTGTAACCTTTGCATAGAGGACCACACACCTCACTTATTCCCTTGACTTGCGGAGGCTTAGAAGCTATTGGTGCAGAAATGGCCTGTTGTGTTGATGACCCCATTTCCACATGGGAAAAAAAGGCTCAAGATTTAGCATCCTCGAGCGTGGAAGGGGGCAATCAAGGACCCCCCGCTTCTACTGGTAATAACTTGGCCACGAATGTATACATGTTGAAAGATGACACTTATATAGCGACCAGGGCCCGAGACTATGAAATGTCAGAATCTGTTGAAAAGGGAAAAGAAGCCACAAACCCATCAGTTCCTCTCCAAATTGAGAAGACGATGGGCGAAAAAATGACACGCATCCCCAAAGGTGAGTTCAAGAACGATTCTCATAATATGAATGCAAGGGTTGCCCATAATTACTTTGTTGTGGAATATTTGGCACAAACCCCTTGTGCAATGTCTACTTTGGAATTCCTCCAGAGCTTCCCTTCACAGAGAAAAACTCTGTTATCCACCTTGGGATCTGTAAATACTTATAATCTGGTAGCGATCACTCTCGATCCAACTGACTTGAAACCTTGTATTCCTTACCATGTTTTGTTTCATATAGTAGTGGCTTACACCACGAAATTGTTTACTCGAAATATCTTTCGTATGGTGGTTGACGAGGGTGCCTCGACTTACGTGATGTCGTTGGCGTGTTGTAAGGCCATTGGCCAACCCGTTTTGTCTCCGTCGCCTACATTGATTATGTCATTTGACGGTCATTCATTCAGACCACAGGGAATCATTCCTTCTTTCCCCGTGCAGTTAGGAGGAAAGACCATGTGTGTTGAAGTTGAAGTGGTCGATGTGCCTCTTGACTACAACCTTTTGTTAGGAAGGAGTTGGACCTATGCAATTCATGTAGTGGTTTCTACAATCTTTCAACTCTTGTTATTTCCACACGAAGGTTGGATTGTGTCCATTGACCATTTATCTTTCTCTCGTCCTAACCCTTCATCGGGGGCATCCACAGTTCCGATGAATTGATAATCCTCAGCCCGAAACCATCAACGTAGGGGTTGGTTTATGTCCATCACTGATGGGTACTTTCGATTACCTTCCAACTTCTGGCAATGTCAAGCTTATATCGGCTACCCCCGACTAGCCTAAGGCTGAAATTTTTCAAATGTCGTCGTTCCGAACGACTTACTTTCACGATCTGTGCACTCTTCCTTCCCTATCATCCTCGATGGAAGGGACAGAGAATTATGGCATGGCCATGCCCTTTTCGATGGTTGAAGTTGTGTACAGCATTTTCCAACAATCTTTGGTCGACCCTGATCTGACTCCCACATAAGAGTTAGATCCAATTCTCGAGACTATTTGGGCTCAAGGTTCTCTTGCCACTACAGATTCTTTAGACTTGGTCTTGCCCTAAGATGAGACGATTCTTGAGGCATTGAATAGTCTAGACAGACCCTGGGATGATCTCCATCATAGATCTTACTTCCTCCCAGAGTTAAGGAGAATAGAGGTAGGCAAATTTGTTTTGACTATGACTGGAGATATGTCTTGTCCTATTAATCCTCTAGCTATGCATGTAGTTTACGTCAAGGGTAATATGGCGAGTATCGTTGAAACGATCCCCGTATATATCTCCATAACCCCTAGCGTCATGGAGAATTTTTTTGTCACAGAGGATTGCTCCCATGAAGAGATTTGAATTTATACAGAGTTATTTAAAGAATTTCGCGACGTGTTTTCCTAGTCTTATGAGGAAATACCAGGCATAGATCCAAGAATCGTTGAACATGAATAACGACTTATCCGGATGCCAATTCATTTCGACAGAAGATTCATCCAGTGAATATTCGGAAAGCGACAGCAATTAAGGCTGAAGTAGAGAAACTGCTTAAATCCGGTTTTATCTACCTTTACAGTTGACGAAATGGGTGTCAAACCCCGTTCTGGTTAATAAGAAACAGGGTATGATTTGTGTGTGCATGGACTTCCATGAATTGAACAAGGCTTGTCCGAAAGATAATTTTCCCACCCATTCATCGATCATATTGTCGATGAATGCGTAGGTTGTGAGGTATTTTCATTCATGGATGGTTTTTTGGGATATAACCAGATTCAGATCAACCCAAAGACCAGCATAAAACAGATTGTATTTGTCCTTGGGGCACGTTCACGTATTGTAAGATTCCTTTTGGCCTAAAGAATGTTGGAGCCACTTTTCAACGAGACATGTCATTTTCTTTCCATGACCTTAGACATGTAGTCGAGGCATGTCTTGATAATCTAGCATCACGCTCTCGCAAGAGATCTGATCATCCCACACACCTCCGCCTAATCTTCGAACGATGTCACTACTATCAGATTTGCTTGAATCCTAACAAATGTAGTTTTGGTGTGACATCAAGTCGTCTCTTAGGTTTCATTTTTTTGACAAAAAGGATCATGATTTATCCTCTCAAGGTTGAGGCAATAGTTCAATTTACCCCCCGTGCAAAATACCCCAACTTCAGAGCTTATAGGGGAAAACGAACTTTCTTCGGCATTTTTTCGTGAACTACGCTGAGATCACTAAAGGGTTTATGCATATGTTGAAAAAGGGAGTCCCATTCTGTTGGGACGAATCTACTCAGTGCTCCTTTGAAGTATTGAGATGCTCCCTTACGTCTGCCCCTCTGCTCTAGCCTCCCGATTATAATAGAGATTTCTTGTTGTACTTGGCCATTGGAGAGTCAACCATCGACATGGTCTTGGTTCAAGAGGATGATCTGCTCGAGGAGCATGTTATTTATTACCTGAGTCAAGGCCTGGTTGGGTCGAAACTCAACTATTCCCATGTTGATAATCTTTCTTTGGCAGCAGTGCATGCTGTCCAATGATTCCATCATTACATTCTTCTTCACAAGACCACTGTCATTGTCATTGTGAACCCTTTTCAATAGGTGTTGACACAACGGGTCATTGGCGGAAAGATTAGTATATGGATTGTAATCCTCCAGGAATTTGACTTGGATTTTGTTTCCGTGAAATCCAAAAAGTTTTTGCTCTTTGTCGAACTTATTTCGAAACTTTTGGTCGAGCCTAGTGATGTCACGTCTGAAGAATCTCTTATCAAAGGAGATTTTTTTCTAATTGCATCTTCGGACCCCTGGTATGGAGATATACTAGTTTATCTCCAGACTTTGAATTTCCCTACTTCTGCTTGATGAAACTATCGCATACTCGATGACACCTTGTATTGTCGAGGCATAGATTGCATTCTTTGTCAATGCCTTATACACGAGAAAGTAGAGCTCGTTCTGAACAACTGCCACACTGGAGCATGTGGTGGTCATTTTTTTTGGTTGGCTACAACCTAAAATATTCTACATGTTGATTACTTTTGGCCTATGTTAATCAATGATTCCGTTGAGTCAGTCAAGAAGTGCCACCGTGTCAGATCTTCTCTTGGAAGATGTGGGCACATCCCGCTCCAATGTTTCCTGTCATTGTTGTTGGTCCTTTCACCAAGTGGGGGATTGACTTTACTACATGTTACTCGGCTTCATCCAGGGGGAATCATTACATCATATTAGCAGTATACTACTTCACAAAGTGGATCGAGGCTATGCCAACATTTAACAATGATGGAGAAACAACATCTCTTTTCATTTTTAACTAGATAGTAGCAAGGTTCGGCATCCCAAAGGATATTGTCACTGACCATGGAAATCACTTCCAAAACAAAATGATGATCGAGTTAACATCAAATCTTGGGTTGAGGCAAGAAAATTCATCACCCTACTACCCACAAGAAAATGGCCAGGTTGAAGCTTTGAATAAGTCTCTCAAGACTATTCTTCAGCGAACGATCAATTCTGCCAATTCAAATTGGAATTTGATGTTGTACTCGGCGTTGTGGGCCTACCGAATGTCGATAAAGAATCCCACCAGTTTCTCACCTTTTCAACTCGTATATAGCCTGGAAGTAGTCTTTCCTTTTGAGTGTCAGATCCCTTCTTTAAAGTTGGCATTGGAATTACTACCAGACACTTCACCGCTTGAGGAACGCCTATTATATCTCGAGCATCTCGATGAGAAGTGTGATGCAACCTCGACCAATGAGGCTCATAAGAAATGATTCAAGTGTCAGTGTGATTGGTATGTTCGTCCTCATATTTTCTCCAAAGGCAATCTTGTCCTGGTCTATGATCAGGACAAGGATCCCCTGGGGGTAGGAAATTTCAAACCCGTGTGGTTCGGACCGTTCATCATGAAAGAGGTCTTAAATAAGGGCACTTACCTTTTGGTTGACTTTGAATTAAATGCCTTGGCGGAGCATAGAAATGGGCTCTACCTCAAGAAGTATTACTCTTAGGTTGGTCGCTTGAGTGAATTCTTGTACATATGTATAGTTCTTATACAGTTTTTTGTCTTTTTGTTTTATGGACATGTAGTTATTTATGTCTTCTTTTTCACTGGGGTAGATGTCAAGTGAATCAGAGGTGTTCTTTGGGTTCGCGGACGGAGCTAGTCGACACACTCGGAGGCTTGCTTCTGCAACTTGGGTGATTTTCACACCTAGAGGCCAGTTTCTATCTTTTAGAGGTATTTGTCTAGGTGACGCCACAATCAATGTCGTCAAGTATAGTGCAGTGATAGAGTTTCTTCGTGACACTTTGTCACATGGAATTTCTCACCTCTGGGTCTACTTAGATGCTCAGCTAGTTGTGTCCTAGTTAAATGGAGTTTACCGCGTTTATGATCCTACTTTGCACCGATGTTTCCTTAGGGTACATCTCTTAGAACGTTACTTTGATTACATTACGTATATCCATGTTCATAGGAGATTTAATCATATGACAGATACTCTAGCTAATCAAGTGTTAGATTGGCATGTTGCACACACATACACATGTACATACATTTGTAAAAATGTGATCCATAAGATGAATAATATGTATATATATATATATATATATATCAAAAATGTCATGAGTACATAGTTGGGTGAGAACACCTCAAAAATAAGGTGCGGTATACATCGTTGGGCTTATGCCTCAAAAAATATACAATGGTGCCCTCAGCACATAAAATTCTAGCATATTTAAGCTCGGGGCATATTGGCCCTACCATAGTGAATGAAGGCATTGGCCAAACGCCAGAAGAGATGGACCCAAGTTGTCTCTTCATGCATGTGATCATGGTCGTACTCCAGTCAAATACTTATGCCTATTGGCACTAAATAGCACAATGCATGTGTGCTCGAGAATCCTGTTGAAGGGTCGTGGATCCAGTAATCTTCCCAATGAGTAACAAGATAACTCTCAGATACAAACTCGTGATCTTGTGAATTGGCACCTGACAACCTGCTTTCTCAGTGTGGTCCTCACAGTGCATGTGAATGTAATCCTCGATTTTAGAAGGCCTAGAGGGAAAATTCCACAGATTGATTGGTTCCCCTCTCCTCGAGAGGCTATCCAGGAAGTATATGTCTTCATTTGTTGGAGTTAATGATTGTCCCTATATCATAAAGGCCTCTGCATCAGGATTCTAGTAGTCAACCAGGGCATTCAGTAGCCTGGGTTGTGCCCTCATAAACGGACACTGGAAGAACTTCCACAGACCACATTGTTTCAATGTAGCTATGGAAACAATATCCTCTTCGACCAGTGCATCAATGTCCTCATGTTCCCTCTCCCTCCAGTGGACATACATCATGTTCCATGGCAGATAAAAGGGAGTTAGCTCTTTCATTTTAATTATTTCCAAACTTTTGAGGGTGTATGTGGATTGTTTCAGCCACAATCGTGTATGTACATGGGACGAGTGTTTTTTCCCTGAGTACATACGCGTGTTGTCCTTGGACAGCCCGTGTACACGCAGGGCCGCTCTTTTTAGCATAGCGTGCCCCATCAAAAACAAAACGAAATGCATAAATTAAGAATTGAAATGCAAGGGGGATACATTTGTACTTACTTGGTCCGAGCAGAAGTTTGTTTCGTCCAATGAAGCTCCCGGAATCAAATTCTTTAGAAAAGGGGTTTTTTCTCCTTTTGGTCAATTTTCAAAATGCAATGGTGAAAATGAGCTGTCAACTTCTATTTGTAGACTTTTTTGGCCCTTTTTGCCACCTTTTTTACCCCCTTTGTCATTTTTCTTGGCTTGGAAATCACTTGGTTCCATTTCTGAGTTTCTTATTGGATATTATAATACACTTTTCCTTTTGGTTTGGTAACCTTTTGGGGGATGGGTCGCTTTAAATGTCCTTTGGTGAACGTCATTTTTTCCAACTTTTTGCATATAAGTTAGGATTTCACCTCCATTTTTTGCATCTCATTGTCTTTTATGCTTTTCCATAGCATCGATCCCACCGAAGTGCAACACGGAACCTTCCTTGTTGCTCTAGAAGTGTCGTAATTAGGTGGTAGAGCCTACCTTTACATGGATTCCCTAGGTAGATCCTTGTTTCATTTTGGCATCCATGTTGTCTATAATGACTATAGGCTCACGAGTCCTTATTAGTCCTGTCATGATTACGATATTAATCCTCATTCGTCTGATGCACCATAATTCTTGACCTCACCCTCGAGACTCCCAAAATGAGCACGCTTTGTTGTCCTTCAAGCTTGCTTTGAAATTCGAAAGCAAAATCCGACGAGACTGCATTTATGCTTTTCAATCTTGTCTAGATTAAATGAGAAAAGTGACCTTCTGGAGTCATATTTAAGCCCTTTTCAAACTCTCTAAACATGAAAATATTGTCGAGCTATCTTTTTTCACTTCACGCTCACCAAACTCAAATTTGAAGGCATGTTTGTCCGACAGTAGTTTACCCCTTTTTCGGTCCGGATGGTCAATTGTACGAATAAAGGTATGCTCTAGGAACTTCAGTTCGCTAAAAGAGTATTCTCAGGCATAAGTTTAACCCTTTTTTGGGCTGAGGGACTAAATTTATGAAAAAGGAACATTCTCCTTGGTTTTGTTTTATCACCTTTTTCAAGCCTTGGCTATTACTTACGAAAAAGGAACCCCCACGGAGTCCATAGTTAAGCTCTTTTCAGACTCCCTAAAATTGAAAAGATCATTGAGTGAACTTGTTCCTTCACACTCGTTAAATTGGTCCAGAAGAACATCTACTGGCATGAGTTTACCCCTTTTTCTAGCCTGTAGATTATT
>JZKD02S2060823.1:0-19975 GCA_000966675.3 Picea glauca | reverse complement strand
CAAAATGGCCCCGGAAGTGAAAACCTGCTAAAAATAGTAAATTGCCAAAATGGCCAGAAAACTGTTTTGAGCCATTTGGAAAAGGTGGGTGGCCCCTGATATCCACCTAGATCACCAAGTCTCAGATGTAGTTCATGTGGATCTCAATGTGATTCATTCATTGCCTCTGAACTAGATCTCTGCATAACTTCAGAGTGCTCTAGTTGTCACACCAGATGACAATCAACCAATGAAACTGAATGCCCAATTCACTAAGAAAATGTTGTAGCCACATAGCCTGAATGGTTATGTTAACTACCCCTCTGTACTCTGCCTCGGCTTAAGATAGGGAAATGGAGTCTTGCTTCTTGCTTGACCAACAGATAGGCCTGGAACCAAGACTGAGTGAGTAACTAGATGTGGACTTGGGATCGATGCTATCTCCATCCCAGTCAGAATCGGTAAATCTAATGAGATATAATGTAGAGTCTTCTTCATAATGAATCCCAAAGGTTATGGTGCCCTTTATGTATCGAAGAATATTCTTTGCAGCCTTCCAATGTAGCTCATGCAGCTCCTGCATGAACTTGGAAACTACACCAACTGCATATGAGAGGTTTGGTCTGGAGTGTGTGAGATACAACAAGCTCCCCACTAGCTATATGTATAGTGTGTTGTCAACCAGTGGAGTCTCCCCACCATCCTCAAGATTTACTCCTAATAAGAAAGGATTCGGAGCATACTTGCAGTTTGTCATGTGAAATCTCTCAAGGATATATCGTGCATACTTGGCCTGAGACAGTTTGATGCCTAATGCATCCTGACTGATATCAAGTCCAAGGAAGAAGTCTAGTGGACCTATGTCCATCATCAAAAACCTATAATGTAGAATCCTCTTGACTGCAGAAATCCCCGAAGTCGAGCAACCGGTGATCAGCAAATCATCAACATACAGAACTAAAAGTAGAATTGAATCAGTCATCCTGAGCATGTAGACAGTTGGGTCTGATTTACAACGTACAAAGTTCTGTGACAACAGGTAGGAATACATCTTGGCTTACCATGCCCTCAGAGCCTTCTTGAGGCCATAAAGGGACTTCTTCAGTCGACAGACCAAAGATGAGTCCTGCATAAACCCATGGGGTTGCTCCATATAGATCTCCTCAAAGAGATCGTCGTGAAGAAATGCATTCTTCACGTCCATCTGATGGACTTCCCATCCTTTGGTTTCTACAATGGAAAGTGCCAATCGTATGGAATCCATCTTCACTACTAGAGAGAAGGTCTCATCATAGTCAATATTATGAACCTGTTGAAAGCCTTTGGCGACAAGCCTGGCTTTGTATCTACTAATTTGTACATCCACTACGCTCTTGGTCCTATAGACCCATATGCATCTAACAAGTTTCCTCCAAGAAGGAAGGGGAACTAGATCCCAAGTTTGGTTCTCGAGTAGGGATTTGTACTCCTCCTGCATGGTGGATTCCCAAAAGGGATTTCTAGCAGCCTCACCATAAGACTTTGGATCTAAATATTGAACCAAGAAAATATGCCTGGAGGGAAATGGTTCAGTGGCAGTGAGTGAAACAGGAGGCTCCTCGAAATCATATCGAGTCCTCCTAGTATTAGTTGGATCACCAACAATATCCCATGCATCCTGAAGAGTAAGTTGTGCCCACTTGGGCCTCTGTTCTGGCTTTGCAACTGCATCTGGATGCTCTGACTCTACATCTAATTGTATTGAATTTGAATCTAAATCATCTAAGTACTCTGAATCATAACTCTCATCTAAAGAAGATTCAGCATGTGCATTCTCATCATCTCGAACATGTGGAAGAGTGAAGGTGTCTGCATGCGGTTGTTGAGGTGCATGCGAGACACTTTCCTCAAATTGGACACTTCGCTCAATGATGAGCCAGTCCAAGGAAAGGTCAATAAGTCTATATCCCTTCACACCATCCAGTTAGCCAAAAAAAATGCACTCAGTGCTCTGTGGATCAAGTTCCTTCCTCTTTTCAGAGAGAATCTAGGCCCATGCACGTGAACCGAAAATGAAAAAGTGGGTCACTTCCAGTTTGAGGATGCTCCAAGCCTCGTAGGGGGTCTTATCCTTGACAGATCTATGAGGAGATCTATTTTGGATGTATCTTTCACAATTAAGTGCTTCGGCCCATAGTCTCTGTGGTAATGAATTTGCATGCAGCATGCAAGATGCCATCTCCTTTAGAGATCTACTTTTCCGCTCAACAACTCTGTTTTGCTGCAGAGTATAGGGAACTGTGTGCTGCAACTGAATCCCTGTCTCATGGAAAAGATTATGGATCTCATGATTTACATACTCTCCTCCGTTATCAGTTTGGAGGACCTTGATCTTCTTTCCAGACTGTGTCTCAACCAAGGATTTGAAATCTTTGAGGTGTTGAAAGACCTCAAATTTTTTCCTGAGAAAGTAGATCCAAGTAAAACGTGAGAAATCATCAACAAAAATGAGAACAAACCTTTCTTTTCTTAGAAATGGATGTGTAAAGGGACCCATGAGGTCACTGTGGATCAGATCTAAAGGTGCATAATCTCTCTGAGACTTTCCTTTGTCGAATTTCTCTTGAGGGTGTTTTCCGAGAACACATCCCTCACATACTCCCTTGGAGAAATGGATGTTTGGTAGACCATCAACTAATCTGTGCTTGCTAAGTTGTTGCATGTATTTGAAATTCAAATGTCCAAACCTTTCGTGCCATATCCTACTACTATCATCAGCATGAGTAAGCAGTAAACCGGAACCAGGTTCAATAAATTCAAAAAAGTATACAATCTAGACTGATGATTTACCTCACCAGTAGCAACCCTTCAATTGGTTTGCATGTCGTATATGTCCATGGAATTTGGTGTGAATATGAATTTATTTCTAGTGCCGGGATTCGTCATCTGATACATGGAGAGAAGGTTGACAGAAAGTTTGGGAACATGCATCACATTCTCGAAGCTTTTGTTGGTGAGTTCAACCCTTCCTTTTCGGTGACTTCGACAGAAGAGTTGTCCCCCATCAGAATAGGAGGACCTTTACATGCATCCAAAGAAGAATATACTACTTTTGAGGCAGCCATGTGATGTGATGCTCCTGAATCTACGATCCAAGCATCGGGAGAGGATTTGATGGCAATCAGGGCATGGATAGAATTTCCTTTCTTCAAATTCGTATCTTTTGGCTTCTTCTTCTTGGAACCCTCAGGGATGCGATCTCCAAGGTTGTTTTGTTGAATTATTTGAGACATCAGATCTATTTTTTTTTGCATGCATGTGGATTCTTAATGGAATCCTTTGTGACAATACGTGCATTTCTCCCCTTTTCTTCCATTTTCCCCTTTGTATCTGGAGGCATCGAGGAAGGGTTTTGTGTACCCTTCCATCTTCGTATGTGCATGAGCTTTCCATTTATATTTATCTTTAGATTTCTGATATTTTTGGCTGCCATCTTGCACGGTGAGTGCATGCGCCTTTGGGCCTTTGATTTTTCCCATGTTGATGAGCTTGGTTTGCTCTTGTGTCAGGGCTTCGATAAAATCCTCAAGAGAAGGCATCTTCCAGGTGGCTCTTGAGGTGAATCTGACATAATGGAATGTGGATACGAATACAGATAATTCAGGACCAAGCTTGGAGAGAGTGGTGAGAACCATTTTTTCTCCTCCTTCGATTTATCAACCCCGCAAGCTTTGAGTTGCGACAGTGTATCCTTGAATTTTGTAAAGAAATATTGGATATTTTCGAAGCTTTTAGGATCCAATGTGAGCATCTCCACCTCTAGCATGTGTCCCCTCATATCATCATGTTTTCCAAAGAGCCCTTCCAAGGTGGTTTGGGCTTCATTGGGAGTCTTACAGAAAGATATATGAAAAAGGAGATCGGGAGAAATAAGACTGCAAATTGTTCCTAGTGCCTCATCCATGCGATTTAAGTACTTGGATTTTTCTATGGATGATGTCGGCTTTATATCTGTATTCAAGGTTAACCTATACAACCCTTTGGTTTGGATATGTATGGTTATTTTCTCCTTCAATGCAAAATAGTTGTAAGGTGTAAGAATGAATTCTTTTTTGAAATCCATCTTTCTGTTGTCTTCAATATTTTGTACCTGCAAAAACTTTTGGTGTAGCTTTTGCTTAGAATTCCATCAGCGCTGATACCATGTAAATGTGTTGAACCTACATAGAATAGATATAGCTAAAAAATAATACACACATTTGCAAAGATAATTTGAGAAAGAAGAAGGAGAGAAAGAATGAAAGAATTTGCATTAAACGTTATGAATAATGAATAATTTACACATGATATACTTTGTATAACTCAATGAGTGCACACTGGAGGAGAAACAATGCACCATAGTGGTGGTCTAGTGTGATCTAGACACACACCAGCAGTTACGGGAGTGAACTTCCACCTAGTCTAGTCTCTCAGGCAATTACAGGAGTGAACTACCACCTAGTTGAGTTAACTAGTCAACTAGTCTTCCGTTAACTGACTGAACAGAGTAGTGAGGAGTTAACTTAGGGAATCAAGGGTAATGTGCTAGTCTGGTGATGATACCAAGCCAAGGTTGAATTAGTATGGTGATGATCCCAATGTTGCATGGTGATAAAACCAATGCAGCATCTAAACTCAACTCAACTAGTCAAACTGAAGTGTCAACTGAAAGATAATATTCTCCAGGTGGAATATTCTCCCCTAAAATATAGGATACTGGATAATGACTAATTATGATGAATAAACAAGAAAAACCTTAGGAAAACGAAATCCTAGGTGTGTGTTGAAGTAACTCCAACACCTCTTCTTCGGTGTTTCTGTCTCGGTAGGGGGATCCTTCGGCGGTGTAGCTTCGCCTTCTTCTTGCTTTTCTCCTTCATCCCCTCCTCCTTCTTCAATTACTTCATCTCCTCCTCCTGCAGGTGAGCCAAATCCATTTTATTTAGAGGCATTGTCTTCCTCATCAGTCTATACATCCTAGACTTCCTCCTTTTTATTTTTCTTCTTTGCACTAGTCTGTCCGACATGCTCGACCCAAGTGACCAAGGGGCTTCCTATGATATCAACGTCGTAGAGTTCTGCATCTGCAACTAGTAGAAGGAACTCCTCCAGGAATTCCTTGTTGATCTGCTCCATGTATTCATCAGTCAGTTTATAGTAAGACTGTAACTGTTCCTTTCTCTTATCCCTACGCGCAGTGATATAAATAAAATGTGGATCTAGGCAGAACTTGGCTATCGGTATGTACTGGTGCAAGGCGCATAGTGTCATGCATGGAAATGACTTTATGGAAACCTTCAATTGTTGATAGTAGGCATGGAACACTGTATTCGAATTCCATTGCTTCGACATGTCATTTGTGTACCATAATGTATAAAATCTAGTTGCCAATGGCTCTAATGGTTCAATTTCTGGAAACGTTTCTCCCTCGGGCATTTGCCAACCAACAAATGCAATCAACACAAGTAGCCAACTCAAGTGGAACTTGTATCCCTGATCCTTCGCTTCACGGAAGTATTTCTCAAGCTAGTTGATGAGGTAACTCACAAAATTCATCTGCATCCCCTCCAGCATTTTCCTACGAGGTCCACCACGAACCCGGTGACCTGTGTGGGGCGATTGATTCTTACAATATTGCCAGCTATGAGTTGGAAAGCGAGGCGCACTGTGCCATTTTGGATAGAGGCTACCTTGTGGCCTTGCTTTCCCTTCTCAACTCCATCGTATGCCTCCTTGATGCAATGTGTCAGGGAGCGATCTGAGGTTTTCCCCGGTAGAACTGTTGAGGGTCAGGTCCCTACATGCTCAATCCTATAATTAAGTGGATCAGCATTGGATACACAATAATCCTCCTGTCGAGCCATAGGTATCCACCATGATAGCATGACAATAGGAGTTTAACATAAGCGTTAACCTCCTGATGTCAGCCAAATTGAGAAATATTCATCACGTTAAGTATCGTGGACTGCACCAGCTCCTTTATCCATGAATTGGCGATGATGCGAGGCTTCTTCCCAGTGGTATTCGTCAAATATCTATGGGGCGCAAGCATGGAGTAGTTCTTTCTATCTCCAAGGTTGAAATCATTGTTCTTCAGTAGAGGGATCTGTTCCAACTGACTTCCCACTACGCGTATCCCCTTCGAAATGTACGCAGTGATCAATGTGTACTCGAAGTCACATGGGATGTTGTTGTAGTTAACCGCGTTAGCCAAAGGTGGGATACAATCAGGTAAGATCGACGGGATATGCTTCTCATTAGCCAGATTGTCACGATGCTTACTTCTCTTCTCAATTGTAGGGTTAGTATGGCTCGAACATCATCCATTCAAAGGGGAAGCCTGGTGTCCCCTAGTCGAGGATGCCTAAACACCTTCAGACATAGCTCTGTTAGCCATAAACTTCTTAAGAACCTCTTCGACGAACTTCTCTAACTCAGTATGTCCGCTCTACATTATCTTCTTTTAAATGGACAGGTTGAGGTAGGTGAATGGATAGATGGAGTAAACAATAGATGGCGAGGTCTAGGTTCTGAAATCACAGTTCGACACATAATCAGTTCTCAGTTAATCACAGGAGGCAAAAATTGGTCCTGGCGCAGCGTCAAACAGGTTAAATAAGTGAGCGTCGTAATGGATTCTTCCAACGGGAAAGACTCCTTCCATCAATACGAATATGTTCATTATGGCACAGTCTCAACATCCAGCAGTGGTCTATCCACCCATAAATGTGTTTCCTATCCGTTCTGGAGCGTCTTTCTAACGGTTGGGGCACCTCCAACGGTCATATAGCTTCACCAGGGAAAAGTCCCATTATGCATGGTTCTTCTATTTCGGCAAGGTTCAAATCCTGCAAACCTGCCTCCTTCAAAGTCTTCCATTTGTCGTTTGTAACTTCCTGTAGTCTTTCCAACTTGGATTTCTTCTTATAGAGCTTCCTTTCCTTCTTTCCTGTGATCTGAGTCCCTCTAACTATTTTTTGATTCCTCTTTCCACTCTTATTCTTATCTTCTCCTAGCGTAGTAACTTCACGTTGTTGATGTACTCTCAAAGGGTTCAAAGTTAATTTCCCTTCCCTTACCACTTCCTGGGTGGATATACTTTCTTCTTAGATGGGCAGTTCCTTCAAACCTTGTTGCGTTCTTTCAACCTCAACAACTAATTCTCTTGCCTTATGTTGCTTCGAATCAACTTCTCGTTCTTCTATCAGTCGATCTATTTTTCTAGCTATGAAATCCCTTAGTTCTTTTTTTTTCTTTTCTTTATTTGCTTCCTCTGGTTTCCTTCTAATCTGATCTTTCTCAATCCAAGTCTTACCTAGCAAAAGGGGGAAAGGGGCATTGTTATCAAAAAACTTAATGACTTCAAATTCCTCTTCATTCAATGTTCCATGAATAATAACAGGTACATTAGTAACTCTTCCACATAGGGTTAGCATCTTTCCTTTGAACAAGCCCATCCTTCCCAATGAAGGTACCACAGTAGGCTTCCCCAAAATTTCCCAAGTGCCTTCTGTCACAATATTCACTTGTGTCTCTTCATCTAAGACACAGCCTATGCCAAAGTCTCCTATTCTTTCACTTATGCGTTGTTTTACTTTCAATATCTCTGGTAAACTGACATCTTTGTGATCATCCATCATTTATTTCAACTATTATAATGTAGTCTGAACTTTCTATGATTATTTCCCTTGATGATTCTTTAACATGATCTTATTCCATTGACTTTCTTCATAGTTCTCTTGTCTCATGTTCATTTGTTAAACTTTATCAATCATTCTTGGACAATCCTCAACCTCATGACCAACAAATTTACGGCAAAGACAAATAGGACTTGTACCAGGGCATTCCTTAGAAAGATGTCTCGGTCTTCTGTAGCTATAACATAGTGTCAATCCTCTATTTCTTTTAAATGTTCCCCAACCTCTCTTGTACAGCGCACTGGGGTCACGGTGTTGGACCTGCAATCTGCAAAAATTCTTTCTAGGTTCCTGCAGCCAATTATTAGTCCAAAATTTCTTTCTATGCATAGGAATAAGATATCTTTCTTTATTTCTATCAAATTTATTCAGATCAACTCTTTCTTCCAACTATGCCTTATCTTTTAGACTAGGATAGAATCTATTAAACATACTTAAATTCATGCTTTCAAAACAAAAATTTCCACTTATCTTACTCTATCAAAGCACAAAGCTTTACCTCTTTCAAGATCTTACCTCTTTTCTTCATATCGGGTTTCTTTCTTAGTAGAGAGATTCACAAGTCAAGTAGATTATTGTGCACTGCAGCAGTAGATCTACTCACAGAGCTTCTCTATTATTTACTTCAGTTCCCAGTAATCATAGTTTCAGGTCCCGGCAACGGAACCATTTGTTGGCACAGGGGTAGACTCAGGATTCAATGCTTCAACAGCGCACCAAAAAAACCCTAAATACCAACCCTTTCGGCAACACCTGAGAAGCAAGCAAAGTCTCACCTGAGGTAGAGGTAGGGGGGGTTACAAGACTCAGGTGTCTGTAACCAAGCTAGGACACAGATCTATGATTACAATTACTTCGCAGAGTACTTAAGAACTGCATGCATTAGTTTATCAACTTTATTCATATCACATAACAAACCCTAAGAATAGATCGGCGCAGTAACAATGACAAAATACACATTGCACTTAGCATCATAAGTTAGATCTAGCACATTCAACATAAATAAAGCACTAATAATTCATAGATATATCTATCATACATAATAATCAATGCAATAAGTAGACCCACAACATAACATCATAAAACAAAGAAAACCATCAACACATGATATACGCGATTCACTCCAGTGTGGGGCTACGTCCACCAACTGCTTCTTCTTTATTAGGCTTCAATCTCTTACATTCATCTACTCATGTGCACTAAGCCACAGAGACAATATTCGCACCGGACAGGTGATCTGCCCACTAAGCACCAGATCCACCTCCCAAAATCAAGTCAAGGCACAGAGCCAACTCCTCTATCAAGCATAGAGCCTTACATACATAGTCTTTTGCACTAAGCAACCCAAAACTACTTGCACTTGGCCTTGCAAGCTATCGACTCCTTTCTACATTGAATTCTTACTTATTTATACTTTTACATTTACAAAAAGGCCTAATCATGGGTGAGCCCATGGGATGACATCCCATAACCCGTTACAAAACCCTAAGAACCCCATGCTAGATCCACAAAGCCTAGAAAAAAAGTGAGATCTACGATCTCAGCTCCGCCCGGGTGCTCCTTCCTCGATCACTACGTCGAAGTCCAAAAATTGGTCAAACCTGACCAAGATTTCCTCAAAACTTGGTCGAGGGCCAACAGGCATCTGTTATAACCCTAAATTTCTCTACACATGCATACATGGCCTTGGACCTCTTACTTGCATTTTTTTCCAAATCACTACTAAGTTTCTCTTCTTAAAAAACCAATTTTTTTAATATGTATGCGCCTTGCACCATTACTGCCCATGTACATACACATGTTGCACCATTACAGCCCTTGTATACTTGCAAAAGTTGCAAGGAATTCGTTGAGACACGAGCTATTGGGTAGTTTCCCAACTAATCCACCTGTTATAGCCCATCACCCAACCGAATAACCATCATTTTGTCATATAAAAGGAGATTTTGGGGTCTCATTTCACATCTAAGCATAAGAACAGTGAAACTCTTCCCGATTTCACTTCCCCTCCTTGCCCAAGATATTGTTGCCTTTTGTGAGAAATTGCCTCAGCATTCCCTCATTAGCCTCTTCTCCCTCCATTTAACTCATTCACTTCCCAAGAAGAGATCATAAGGTTGAGAGGAGAATTTCATACAAGGTTCACTTGGATCTTGGTGAAGAGGAGCCCAGACTAGGTTCACAGAACGGTGGTCGGCTTAGATTGTAAAGGTATAATATGTGTTATTAATAAAAGAATTACATTTTCCTGTCCCAAATGATGGTGTCTTGAATACTTTTATTGATTTATGCTTGAAATTCTAACATCTAACCCTAACTTATATATGGAATAGCATGCTTGTAGTTTTTTGTTTGTCAATCTTTAGAATAGGTCAGCCCTGAGAGGAGGTGTGCAATCAGTGAAACTTCCAAGCGCGAGGAGGTCATCACCAGACATGGGATTAGAGGTATAGTTACTCGATCTCCTTTTCCTTGATTTCTTCATATGATTTTTGGTATGTTTGGGGTAGTATAGAGAAATAATTGGATTTTAGATGGTTAATCAATCTTCCTACATTCTGAACCCTGGTGCAGTCATAGGGGGTTTTTTCCTGCTAGCATGAGGTCAGTAATCAAATAAAGAATGACTTGAAATGTCAATAAGGAGTATAGCCATAAGATGATTTAAAGGGTTATTGCTCTCATTTTTTGTGCACTACAGAGAGGGTTTTTCTGTGCAGAGGATTTTATAGCACAGAGGATTGTATTGTGCATAGGCTACAGGGCACATTGCGCAAATGACTAGTTTAGTGGTCAATTTCAATATCATTGTCTGGCCAATTGGAGAAGAATTTTGAAAATCCGAGAGAGGTTTTTTTCAAGGTCAGAACAAAAAATAAAAACCTCTCTTGTATTTGAAACAAGTGTCATAGTTTGGGAGATTAGAATGAATATTTACAGCCCATTTTTCCAGATTTAAGCATTTAATGTTTTGGTCATCATCTTTGGTCGCAGATCCCAAGAGAATGGAGAGGAATTTTAGAAAAATGAGAGAGGGTTTTCTCAATCATAGGTTCATATACAAAAACCTCTCTCATGTTTTAAAAATATTTTTTTATTCGGGAAATATGATGTCATATTTGACCCCTATTTTCCGAGTCGGTTGCGCAATCTGTTGGGTTTTTCCTGTAGGTTATTGTTGCGTAGGAGACATGTTGCGCAACTATGACAGAGCTTCTCGAATGCCTCTGGATCAGAAAGGAAAGGTAGGAAAGTGTGAAATCTCATCTACAACAAATGCCAGAGGTCAAATATCATCAGGATATGATTTTAAAATTGGATTTATCTATTATTATCTTGTAATTAATGAGTCAACTTTGAATCCTCTTTTTTAGCAGTTAGTTCAAATTTTGATGCCAAGAGATTTGTAATTGTTTCTTAACCTAGGAAGGCTATTAGGATTCGAATTTGGAAGCATAGGAAGATATTTTTTGTATATATTTCATGAAGCTATGAGATCTAAGGGGGCACACGGACAGAAGTATAGGCATTTTGATCCTCAATGTAATTTTATGAATCTAAAGAAATACAAATGCAGAAGTCTTGAATTCCTTAAGAAAATTATTCTAATGGTGGTGATCTGAAGATTGTACTCTTCTTTGTATGTATTCCCTGTGTACTTATTTTCATCTGCACTTTTCTTCTCTTTAAATTGGTAAATTAAAATTCCAAAATTCATCTAATGGTGCTTTAGACTTAACTAATTTAATTTTTTTCTATCTTCTCAACTAAGGTCAGAATTCATTCTCTGTGGTGCTCTGATCTTGTTGTGTGTTCTTTTCTTCTTTCACCCTACATGATCAAACTAGAAATTGAAGTTCATCACCTTATTTATCATTTGTTCCTATGAGGAGTTCTATATACCAAGTATTGTTTTCTTTGTTTTCATGGGTTGAATCCATAGCCCTAGAAGTACTATCTTTTGTCAACAGACCTTGAAAAATTATCTCAAAATTCTAAATCTATCCATCAATTTAAAGAAACCTGTCTATTAGAGATCAAGTCTCAGAGAGAGCCCTCTCTAGACTGGAAAGGCTAGTTTCCAGCCTTAAAGTTGGTTTGTAGGTTACCTTTGTAGATTGTTTCTTCATCCCAACAATTTACTCAACGTTAACACCTTGGGCTTCTCATTGATAAATAAATTGAATATCCCTGGTTATAATATCCTTCCAATGGTCCTATTATTTTGAAATATGAAGTTTGTAACCTTCTTACGTTGGATGCTCGGGATTTTGTCATATTTATATGATCAATATCGATGGTTTTATTATGTCACGATTGGAAATTAAATGTTAATAAATTCATGAATTATAACTAGCATCGTGGAAGTCTCGAGTTATGTGGTGTATTAAGATTTTAACGCTTGGATTATAAGAAAGAACGGTGAATGTTCTGCATGATTCCACCTTTATCGTGCATTTATGCCTACTATTACTCAAGATCCTTGAAGATTGGTGCCTAGGTACATTGTCTTTTCATCGCATCTTTAACCCTATTTGTGATATCTTGATGATTTCATAGATTTATTCTATGAAATCATTTTCTGAAATCCGATCTCAACCCTGCACTGGATTATGCGAATAATGAACCCTAGTTTGATCCATGAGTTCATATTCAAGTGATTCGACTTTCATACAATAGACCTGCAATTAAAAATTCAAATATTAAAGAGGTTTTAGAAATCATAGAAGAAGGGGATAATTTGAAAAGGAAAAGTGCCAGGTATAGAAATTATCTTGAATGTCCAGAATATATGTGAAATTGAAAAACATGAACAAATGTTCTATATCTTTGATATGCATAATCCTTATGGTTCTAATTGATTAAAAAAATTCTTAGTTTAGAGCACTCTTAAAATATTCAAGTTATTAATTTGTTTTGATTTTGTAATCTACATGTGTCCAATTTATGATTCGGATATAATCGTGATATGAGTTATATTCCCATATTTATGAAGACTATCACTCGAGATAAGATCTCTATCTATAATTGATAAATGGCACCAATTTTAAAGATTATGGCAAGTTTAATCAGTTAGGATATATTCATTATAACAATTTCTTGTTATAATTTTCTATGTTTATATTTTAGTCAAAAGTCTAGTATGATTCGATGGGTCCTTTTTTGGTTTACAAGATCATATTTTACTCAACAATAAGGAACCTTATTTTATTTTTATTTATTAGTTATTAAGTGTTTTGTTGTAATATCATAACTCAATAAATAGAGTATGAGAAAGAAGAAAAGAAGGGGGGATCGGATCTCTGTAGAAAAAAGGATTCTTTTCACTATTGTAGGGAGAAATTTTTCTGTAGAATTTGATAATAGTTCAGATGTGAAGCTTGGGAATTTTCTTTCTAACATTAAAATCTCTTATGTAGAAGCATATTTCATACTATTATGGATTTTTTCTCTGTCAACAGACCTTGAGGTCTTGGAAATATTGTTGGAGAATCCTTTTTGGTAAAAGGAAGATCACAAGTTATAGAGGTTCTATGTTTTTTTTTTCTTCAGATACTTTATTTGTTTGAATATAATATTGTTCCTTTGTTTTGATAGATTTAGACTAGTGATTACATGTAATGGCACTACTATTTTATATGCATATTTTTGTTTATATGATCATCTATCTCGTCTTATAATTTCTTAAATCTATCATTTATCATTTGATTTGCTCATGCATTATAGTCAATTTCTGAGTAACCATTTTCTCATAAATTTGTCATCTTAAATTGATTTAAGAGTCATTTAAACTTGAGAAATATTTCCATGCCATAGTGACTTATAATTTCGGGCCTTAGTAATTCTCTAAACATAGCATGAATGAAAATAAACAATATCAGTTATTAGAACTATTGTTGTAACTTGATACTAATCATTAATATCATGTTTAATCCTCATTTTATAATATCTTTTCACTTAGTATATAGGAACTACTTCATATGTGCTAAGTTAGGATAATTTCATTTGTTTTATGAATTATGAGCTAGAATTGCATTTAATTTCATTTACTGCATTTTGAAAGTCTCCTTTTGTAGGAGAAACCTTTCATGTGGTCTAGTTGAGCCCTCATTTCAGTTGACTCAAATACTACCTTTACAAGTATGATGAAAGAAGGTGAGTCTTATCTTTTTGTTTGTTGATATCATTTAGCATTATCATACACTAGAAGGCAAGGAGAAGTTTTAGAGTTAGTCTAGGTTAGATTAGTTTAGATTAGGATTAACTTTTAGTTTAAATTAGTTATTAGAAAAATGGTACTTGGACCCGCTTAACCAGTCAAAATCACCACACCAAACAGATAAGGGTCTAATTGGGGCCCTGATCAAGTGATCTCTAAGCTCTTTAATGTTGATCATGGTCAATTATGGCCATCAACATTTTTGGTGCTAGAAGGAGGGTCATAGATAGGTTATCTTTGTAGAGTCTTATTTTAAAATATTTTTAACTAATCATGGCTCTTGTGTACATTCCTACTTTGGGTCACACTTTTAGTTCATGCAGGCCTACCAGAAACATTCCCAAAAAGAAGCTTGAATCCTTGTTTAACTTGAAATTTGATGGTGAGAGTAAAATTTCCACTTTAAATCATCTTTATCAATTTAAAGATAAAAAAAATTGAACATCACTAATGACAATGAAATTCGTAGGTTGTTTACTCTCACATTCCAAGGGAAGATTCAGAAATGGAACAAAGTACTACTAGCTAAGTCTATATATTCATGGAACCATTTCATGGAGGTTTTTTTTTGGCCCATCAGAAGTATAATTATGAACAATTGTGTTTAGAAATTGAAATTACTTTTATGCATGTATATGAATCTTTTGATGAATTTATGTTAGATTTATGGCGCTTTGTTTTAGATTTCATCTCAAGGACTTAACTTCAATAGAAGATCTGATTGAATATTTTATTTCTCTTGTTCTTCCTGCCAATGAACATAGGAAATCAAATGAGGATGAACAAGATGTGTCATATTCATTAGTTAACCTTGATTCCACATTTAATTTTGTTGATCCCATATCACAGTCACACACATTAGGATTTTCCTTCACACATTTTTTAGATTCTAGAAAATGATAGTACATATTTAAATTTGAAATCTGAAAATGTAACTGAAACTTCTCCTAGTGGTTGTGTGTTGGACACACCTACCACACTTAGAGGGGGGGTGAATGAGTGTGGGGATCTTTTTCCCAAAACTTCCCTCTTACACAAAAACTCCTTAGTTAACATTCAACATTTTCTCATTACTCATTGTTTTCATTTATAATCAGTTAGATGTGAATACATATCACCAACATATATTAGCAACATATCATCAACAAATCATCTCCACAAGAAACACAAAGACCACGAGATGTATGTACAACTTTTTCTTTTTATTATGGACTTCAATCCAGGGGTTTTTCAGCGACAACTGAATAGAGTACAACTCTACAAGAGCACCAGCTCTATATGAAAGACTCATCTTACACTCTCAACACCAACTGAGATGAGGAAACAATCCTCAATAGATATCAATCTGTCAACATAAACAAGTGCATCAACCATGCACTAACTTGTGCCAAAAAACCTATAATCAACCTATACCATAAACAAGTGAATCCGACCATGTACCAAGTATATACCAATCATGTGTCAAATACTCATCAATATGTACCAACATCATCAACTATACACCTCATGTATGTGCAAACTCATCAACTTCTTGTCTCAACAATGACTAGTTTTGGATTAGTCAACAATGTTGGACAACTGAGAGGGGGGGGTGAATGAGTTGTTATCATGCTTAAACAATTATGCTTCTTTTAAAAACTTTTCAAGGCACTCAATGATGATGACAATAATGTAGGGAAATAAACAATGGCACATTCAGCATCAGTCACATATATGAGAAATATAGAGACAGATATTTCCCGAGGAAACCCATACAAGGTAAAAACCTCTTTTTCTTTATATGATAAGTAATAGTTACATTCTTTACATTATCATACATATGAGCACCAACTCATAATGAGGCTACAACCTCAGTTTTGTAAGCTGCTACTTGCTTAGAGCACCAACTCTCTGTTTTCTCTAGCACCCACTAGAAGGAAGCACCAACTCCTTGATTTCTCTAGCACCAACTAGAAGGAAGCACCAACTCCATGTGTTCAAGCACCCACTTGAACCTCTGAGGACACCAGTCCTCCCTAGCACCTCCAAACCACCCTGAATTATAAATTCTTTGTTACTAAAACTTATTACAGCGATATAAAGTTATTCAATGGCTTACCAGCCTTGTCGTTGTTCTGTTACACTGCTCTGCCCTGTCTGTATCAGTGTCTTCTGCATACACCTTGCACTTCCCATTCTTCTGCCTTTTATCCTCTATGCGCCATATCCTTCCAATGCAACATTACTCTACTGTGCATTTCTGCTCCTGCGCTCTGCCTCCTTGCACAGCCCTTGAATTCTCCTCCACAGCGACAACTCTTATCTCTTCTTTGTTCAGCATTCTTATAGTCTATGTTGTCTTTGTGCATGCAGTATTCGTAATGCCTTTGCATGCTCACTCCACGCCAAATTCCTCCACATCTCGAATGCTCTGCCTCATCATCATCGTGACTCTTCAACTTCTTTGGCAGTTTTTCCCACGCGTTCAGCATCACTGGGTGTTCTGTCTAGATTTCTCAGCTTCTCTGGTAGTTGAGGCTCTTCGTCTTCTTTGTCTTCGACGAACTTATCCTTTCTATTTTCATCTACAGACTTCAATGCTTATCCACCTGTCAATCCCTCTAAGATTTGTCTTCCTTTACTGGAAAAAGATTGGAGACTCTTCAGCTCCTCTGGAAATCACACAGAAGTCTCTTCGAATCTTCTGGCAGAAACCATCAATGGTTTCTAGCAGTTACACTGTGAAGCGCAACATTATCCCTCTGATCATACTCAGATTCACCTACACCGTTGGATTGGCTCCATGGGATCTTGCACTCATTTTGGCATTTCGGCATTCGTGTGACCAAGTGTCTCAACAATCCCATACGCGATCTCTGAAACTCCGATACAGAGATTTTATGCACTAGCTCCTTCCTCTATATGACCATGGCCATGACCAAGCGCTTATGTATAAAGTGCTTTTCACGAATTCGCATTTCGTGAATCTGGAGATGAGGCATCTCGACTCTCCAAGTCTCTATCTTCGAAACCCTAAAATGGAACTTAGCTGGACTAACTCCTTCCCTTCTCGTGACCACCGACGGTGACCATAGACTGTGCCAAAAGGGCGCTTCATATTTCGTGAGTTTCCACACCATGCTCCGTTGACCCCAAGTCAGTGAAATTCCAATTGCTTTCCACTTGTCTTATGATTCGACGATTCAAATCTGATCTTGATTTGACGGCTACAATTAACTCACAATTTCGCATCTCGCGAGTTCTTCGATGGAGGTTCTTGTCACTCCGACTTGCGATAGGCGATATTCTGAAATAAAGTTGAATCGATGGTCCAGATCACACCGTGATCTGATGGTTGTGATTAACTCACGATATTGCATCTCACAAGTTCTTAGATGGAGATTCTCATCACTCCAAGTCGTGATACGCGAAACCCGGAAATGGAGTCTTTGACATGCTCTGATCTTCTTTCACGTGTCCCTCTTGGATCAATGGTCAAGATTTTATCGTGATCTCACATATCGCGATCTCGACATTCCTGTGGTATTGTTTCTTGACTCTCCAAGTTGCGAGTCATGAAACCCCGAAGTGATGTAAGCCTGCTGACGTCACACGTGGATTGACACGTGTCGAATAACTGCCACGTGTCACTCTGATTCGTGACTTATATGTGCCTGAAATGTCAAATCAGTTTGAAATTTTTCATTGCCTGGTTGTGCCACGTGTTCTTAGCTAACATGGTTTTCTAACATGAGTCAGATCGACGGTCCAGATGTGATCTTGATTCAACGGCTCATATCATATTGCGATTTCGGCAGTCCTATGGTATTGTTTCTTGCCTCTCCATGATGTGATTCGTAAAACTCCGATTCGCGAACTCGCTTCGCCTTGCACTTTTAAAGATCGTGCAGATTATCCTGGATCCTACGATGGTCGGTCATCGTGCTCTGATCTAACGCTTGAGATCTATCCTCCATATCTGCGCACTCTTCTTGTCTACATTGAGATCTGACAGCCATCGGGAATTCTGAATTGTTGATCCAACGATCACTATTGCTTCTCCTCCCCGATTATCACTGCATTGTTGATCATCGTTGATGTACTTTCCATCAATGACAAGCATACGCTACCTGTAAAACATGCCAACAATCTCCCCCTTTGGCATTAATGGAAACAAAGCCACCCAGGTTCTTTTCTCCCCGTTTGACATCAATGTCAAAGAAAACACGCTCCCCCTGAGTTGTTTCATTAATTTTAGGAGGTATTAGATATGAAACCAATAAAGGACTCCCCCTAATAGGATGGACTCTCTTAGATGTGAGACGAGATGACACCCAGCTTCTATCTGAGATATTCAAATGGTGTCTTGGCTAGGGGTTTAGTAAAGATGTCTGCAATTTGTTTTGTGGTGGGAATGTAATGGACCTGAATAATTTGATTGGTGACCTGCTCTCTCAGAAAATGATATTTTATGGGAATATGCTTGGTCTTGGAGTGGAGGACAGGATTTTTAGACACACTGCTGGAACTAGTGTTATCACAATGAATTGGGATCAGTGCAGTGTACTTTACCTCCAAATCTGCAAGTGTCTGAATCATCCATAATACCTGAGTGCAACAGGTAGCAGCAGCAATGTACTCTGGCTCTATGGTTGATAAAGAAATGGAACCTTTCTTTTTACTAATCCGGGCTACTAAGGAATCACCTAGGAAGAATGCTCCTCCACTGGTGCTTTTTTTGTCATCAACACAGTTTGCCCAATCTGCATCTGAATAAGCAACCAGCTGAAGATTTTGATTTATGGGATACCACAAACCATAAGTTATTGTTTCTTTCAAATACCTGAATATCCTTTTGACAGCTTGCAAATGACTCTGTTTAGGTGCAGCCTGATATCTTCCTACCATTCCTACAGCATGCATTATTTCTGGGCAAGATGTTGTGATGTACAGCAGGTTGTCTATCATTGATCGATATGACCTTTGATCAACATCAGATGAATCATCATCCTTTCTTAATTTACATCCAATTACCATAGGTGTACCCACAGGTTTAGAATCTTCCATCTGAAACCTTTTCAGCATTTCTCTTAGATATTTTTCTTGAGAAATGAACATCCCTTCGGACCTCTGAGTAATTTGCAGACCAAGAAAAAATGGCAGTTCTCCTATCATAGACATTTCAAATTCAGACTCCATGGCAGAAGCAAACCATTGTACCAATGAATCCTTATTACATCCAAAGATGATGTCATCTACATAGACCAATACGATGAACAAATCATTATCTTATGTTTTAATATACAGATTGTTATCAGTTGTTCCTCTCTTGAACCCTTTGTCTTTGAGATGTGTATCCAGTCTGTGATACCAGGCTCGAGGGGCTTGTTTTAAACCATATAAATCTTTCTTCAGCTTGCATACTAATTCAGGGTTATCATACAGTNTACCTATGTGAGGGGTTAGGGGGGTTAGGTCCCTAACACCAATCATTAAATTCTTATCCAGATTTCTTTGTTTCCCATTTAGATAAAGGGAACATCTACCTTTTAGAGAAAGAATACTTATCTCCTAACTTAATTTTTCTCATCCACTCCCTTTCACAATCTTCTAGAGCTCGGTCTTGTTGATTGAGGTGATATTACATGTAGTCTAAAAACAAGGAGAAGGATTTGACCATTGTTTGTCTTGGTCGCAACACCTCATCATTAAAAAAAAATTGTTGCTTGTTAGCCAAACACTCCAACACAAGTATTTTAGAAGAGTTTCCCAAATCCACTTGAAACATGCATTCTACTTAAAGTGCCCTCTATAACTTTGTCGCCACTGGGTAAAGAAATCCATTCATTTTTTAGGACATGCAAACCTATGCATCATCCCATCGAGCGCAAGTGACCAAGCTTCTTCTATGTAGCTACAATCAACAAAAAGGTGTTGAATTGTTTCCTCGTCATTGAGATAGAGAACACAACGAGATGGACTGTTGACATTATATATATTAGGTGTGGGGGATTATAGTGGTTATGGGTTATAGTGTTGTTATGGGTTAAATCCTTTGGAAAGAAGTCAGCTCAGTCCACTG
>JZKD02S2060812.1:0-11497 GCA_000966675.3 Picea glauca | reverse complement strand
TGGCATGGTAGACCTAGGAATCTCACTGTAGTCGTGAGGGCGGTTCTGAGGGTTGGTCCTGGAAGTGATCACCTCAATATGAGGTTTGTGTGTGTTTCCCCCTTCTTCCATCTGCTCTCTCTTGCTGCTCTCCCCCTTTTCTTCACCATGCTTACTCCCTAGAGCATAACCTGTGATTCTGCCCATGAACTCTCGGGTCTCTCTCTGGCCCTCTGTAATATCCTGTAAGGCTTTCATAAGCCCTTTGATCAAACCATCCTCTTTGTCCTCTGTCAGATTTGCATTTTTCCCTGGAGTGTCCTCCATTTCTTCTTCTCTGCCCTCTATGCTTTTATACCTCCTGCGCCTATAAGTGATGTTCTGCAGCCCTTCCTCAGTCATCAATGTCGCCCATAGCTGGCCAAGATCATGCTCTGATACCACTGAAATATTCTAAGTTGCAAGAGTTGGAAAAAACCCTTCTAGTTTTGGTGTTGGACTTTCGTCAAACACTTTGCATGCTTCTGTATTTACTGCTGTAAATGAAATTTAAATGGACAGCAGTCTGTCTCTTTGTTTTGTTTGCTGATATGTTGGTTTTCTAACACCTTATACCTCCCCAATGAAGTGCCAAGCGTAGTAATTTGATATTAAACAAAACCCATCAAAATAATAATGAAAAGACGTTCACATCTAGATGAGCAAATTCGCTAAACCATGGCTGTTCTTTATTTAATATTAAAGCTGTACCAATAACAAGCAAAATTGAGGTAGAAGTACCTCTCAAAGATGAAGGAGAGGTCTGCTATAGAAAGTTCGGAAACTCCAGCCATACACAGCCATGAAGAAATACCCAAAACTGCTCCCACGAATTGATAGAGGAGGGCGACTCAGGTGTTTAGTGTTCTGCTGTTTGATTGATTGATATGGCAGCCCAAACTCGGAGATAAACCTCTCGNTACCAGACCATATGATGCATACCATAGCATACCATTGCCAATGCATACCATACAATGGCAAGGCAATGCATATCATACCATGCATAACACAAATGGTATACCATACCATACAAGGAAATGGTATACCATACAAGCCATTGCATACCATTTCCATTGCCTTTGCATGCCATTGCCAATGCATACCATTGCCAATGCATACCATACCATACCATACCAATTCATACCATACCATACTATTACCAATGCATACCATGTTGATGAATGCAACTATGGGAGACATCTTCTAGCTTACAAACCTGTGAGATGTGGAACATAGCAGCTATGTGAGTCTTTCTCTCAGCTTACAAACCTGAGAGAAATCCCCTAAGAAGGGTATGTGGTTCCTGCCTGAGACAGAGCTAGGAATGTAGAGATGACCTCCTCCATGACGTGAGTGAGAAGAACTCTAGATGATTATCCGGTGGAAAAGCGATCTGTTGAGTTAGGACGTGCCTGTGGCTGAGCACAAGGTGAACATGTGAAATCCAAAAAGTGTTGGGCACATCATCATGTGAACAGAAATGAAGATGATGTGATAGCCTCCTTTGAGAAGCAGAGTTGACGAGAAGACTCCAGATGATTCTCCTGTTGGTGACAGTGGGAAAGCAGATCTGTAGAGTGGATGTGCCTATGGACGAGCACAAGTGAACGTGTGAAGACTTGGTTCTTCTGTGTAATGCAATCAATCAGAGCTATGACATCCCTATGGATGTGCCCCTAGTGGATGGGCACTAGTGGGTGTATCAAATCCTTTGCTATATATTGTTCAAGAGTCAGACCTACTTGTAACCCTAATTGTTATGTAAAGGGTACAGGTCGGCCCCACCTTAATATGTTTATTATTAAATGTAAAATATAATTGATATTAATATTTAAGTTGTTTAAGTTGTTTAAAAGGGAGATACTCTTTCAAAGATTCAGAAAATCACAAATAATGATTGACAGTGAATACCTTCTCCCCCTTCAACAATTCATAGGGAGACATACCTTACTCAAGATGATCCTGTTGTTTCAGCCGATACATATCCAGAAATATTGTAGTAAGGTCTAAAAGGATTTTCTAGACCCACTCTGCAAGAGAAAGAGAAACATACAATCTTCTCAAGGCACATTTCAAGAAAGAAAAAGAGTTTCTCAAACTGTCCTTCAGTCATGAGCCACTTCATTGATGTTGAGCCTCCTTGTCTTAGAGAAGCAACAAGAGAACATGTATGGAAAGATGCCATAAACAAATTAATACCAATATATCTTAAAGAATGATGTATAAGATATTACTTAGGGGCCAAAAAGGGAAGTCTGTGGTAAATTCCAAGTGGATCTATAAGATCAAGCATGCAGTTGATGGAAGTGTCAATAAATACAAAAGGATATCTATAACCATAGGTTTCTCAAAAACATAGGGAGTTGTCTATGATGAGACACCTGATGCAATAAACCCGATACACTTCCATCCATATTTCCATCCATGAGTTGGAAACTATATCAGATAGAAGTTTGTATTTCAATAAGAGTGTTACTGATCCAAACCTATATCATTACAATGTTGGCAACGAGGGCCTGACTTTGATGACTTATTCAGAAAGCCTTCTTGTTGGGTACAAGTAATTCTTGACTTTTGAATTTGAGATGAAGAATCTGAGTATGATGCACTACTTCTTGGGACAAGAAGTATGATAGAGNTACCAGACCATATGATGCATACCATAGCATACCATTGCCAATGCATACCATACAATGGCAAGGCAATGCATATCATACCATGCATAACACAAATGGTATACCATACCATACAAGGCAATGGTATACCATACACGCCATTGCATACCATTTCCATTGCCTTTGCATGCCATTGCCAATGCATACCATACCATACCATACCAATGCATACCATACCATACTATTACCAATGCATACCATGTTGATGAATGCAACTATGGGAGACATCTTCTAGCTTACAAACCTGTGAGATGTGGAACATAGAAGCTATGTGAGTCTTTCTCTCAGCTTACAAACCTGAGAGAAATCCCCTAAGAAGGGTATGTGGTTCCTGCCTGAGACAGATCTAGGAATGTAGAGATGACCTCCTCCATGATGTGAGTGAGAAGAACTCTAGATGATTATCCGGTGGAAAAGCGATCTGTTGAGTTAGGACGTGCCTGTGGCTGAGCACAAGGTGAACATGTGAAATCCAAAAAGTGCTGGGCACATCATCATGTGAACAGAAGTGAAGATAATGTGATAGCCTCCTTTGAGCAGCAGAGTTGACGAGAAGACTCCAGATGATTCTCCTGTCGGTGACAATGGGAAAGCAGATCTGTAGAGTGGATGTGCCTATGGACGAGCACAAGTGAATGTGTGAAGACTTGGTTCTTCTGTGTAATGCAGTCAATCAGAGCTATGAAATCCCTATGGATGTGCCCCTAGTGGATGGGCACTAGTGGGTGTATCAAATCCTTTGCTATATACTATTCAAGAGTCAGACCTACCTGTAACCCTAATTGTTATGTAAAGGGTACAGGTCGGCCCCACCTTAATATGTTTATTATTAAATGTAAAATATAATTGATATTAATATTTAAGTTGTTTATAAGTTTTTTAAGTTGTTTAAAAGGGAGATACTCTTTCAAAGATTCAAAAAATCACAAATAATGATTGACAGTGAATACCTTCTCCCCCTTCAACAATTCATAAAGAGACATACCTTACTCAAGATGATTCTATTGTTTTAGCCGATACATATCCAGAAATATTGTAGTAAGGTCTAAAAGGATTTTCTAGACCCACTCTGCAAGAGAAAGAGAAACATACAATCTTCTCAAGGCACATTTCAAGAAAGAAAAAGAGTTTCTCAAACTGTCCTTCAGTCATGAGCCACTTCATTGATGTTGAGCCTCCTTGTCTTAGAGAAGCAACAAGAGAACATGTATGGAAAGATGCCATAAACAAATTAATACCAATATATCTTAAAGAATGATGTATAAGATATTACTTAGGGGCCAAAAAGGGAAGTCTGTGGTAAATTCCAAGTGGATCTATAAGATCAAGCATGCAGTTGATGGAAGTGTCAATAAATACAAAAGGATATCTATAACCATAGGTTTCTCAAAAACATAGGGAGTTGTCTATGATGAGACACCTGATGCAATAAACCCGATACACTTCCATCCATATTTCCATCCATGAGTTGGAAACTATATCAGATAGAAGTTTGTATTTCAATAAGAGTGTTACTGATCCAAACCTATATCATTACAATGTTGGCAACGAGGGCCTGACTTTGATGACTTATTCAGAAAGCCTTCTTGTTGGGTACAAGTAATTCTTGACTTTTGAATTTGAGATGAAGAATCTGAGTATGATGCACTACTTCTTGGGACAAGAAGTATGATAGAGGACCGATAAGATTTTGCCAAGTCAAGGAAAATATATAGTAAAATATTAAAGAAGTTCAATATGATAGAATGGAAATCCATTGTGATGAATCGAAAGGAGAAGATTGACAACAATACAAATGAGACTAATCCACATTTATTTGGATCACTGATGTATCTGGCTAACAACAGAATTGACTAATGCCATACAATGAATGGTCCAAGTCATTTCATGAGTCAAACCGAGACAGACTCACTAGACGATAGAAAATCATGTATTTATGAGGCACAATGAGATATGGCCTGATATATGCCTCCAGTATGAACTTAAGCTTGTCGAACATGACGATTCAAATTGAGCATAAAATACAATGGACTGAATGTGTGAACTGGTTCTTCTGTGTAATGCAGTCAATCAGAGCTATGACATCCCTATGGATGTGCCCCTAGTGGATGAGCACTATTGGGTGTATCAGATCCTTTGCTATATATTGTTCAAGAGTTAGGCCTACCTGTAACCCTAATTGTTATGTAAAGGGCACAGGTCGGCTCCACCTTAATATGTTTAATATTAAATGTAAAAGATAATTAATATTAATATTAATATTAATATTAATTATTATAATAAATAATAATGTCTTAGAGAGGTTGGCCCTGTTGAGCCAATAGACACTTCAGTTGATAGAACAATTCTAATATAAGTAAGGGAAAATTTTCATTGTAGAAACACAATAACTCAAGCAAGTTTGGAAATTTCAGCAAGTACACTTCTTTGGCAAAAGGTGCACACCTCTCTTGGGCACTAGAGTTCTAGTGTTTTGTGCACCCTCTTGTGTGTTAGGTATTTCTTGCTGGTAAAGGTCTTTCTCTTGAAGATTATAACAAAGGATTTGGCTAGGTTTTCTTCCCTTTTTAAGAAGGGTTTCCCAGTATACATTTTGTGTTCTTGTGCATGGTGCTTCTTCTTGTGATCTTTGTTGTTGCAACATTTATGGTTATGGTTAAACGATAAAATGGAATGAACTTCATGCTTAACCTAATGCTTAAGAAAATCAACATACCATACAATGGCAAGGCAATGCATACCATACCATGCATAACACAAATGACATACCATACCATACAAGGCAATGGTATGGTATGCCATACCATACCATACCAATGCCAATGCATACCATACCATACCATTGCCAATGCATACCATACAATGGAAAGGCAATGCATACCATTGCCAATGCATAAAGTTGCAATTGCATTTGCATATCATTGTCAATGTATCCAATACCATACCATACCAATGCATACCATATCATACAATGCATACCATTTCCATTGCCTTTGCATACCATTGCCAATGCATACCATACCATACCATACCAATGCATACCATACGATACCATACCATACCATTTCCAATGCATACCATACCATACCATACCAATGCATACCATATGGTACCATACCATACCATGCATAACATGAATGGTAAACCATACCATACAAGACAATGGTATGGTATGCCATACCATACCATCTCAATGCCAATGCATACCATTTCCATTGTCAATGCATATCATACAATGGAAAGGAAAATCATACCATACAATGCATATTATTGCCAATGTATACCATACCATACCATTGCCAATGCATACCATACAATGGAAAGAAAATGCATATCATACTATGCATAACACGAATAGTATACCATACCATACAAGGCAATGGTATACCATACAAATGCCAATGCATACCATAACATACCAATGCATACCATACCATACGATACCAATTCCAATGCATACCATACAATGGAAAGACAAGGCATACCATTGCCAATGCACATATTTGCAATTGCCTTTGCATACCATTGCCAATGTATACCATACCATAATACCATACAATGCATATCATACCATACCATACCATACCATACAATACCATTGCCAATTCATACCATACAATGGCAAGGCAATGCATAACACAAATGGTATACCATACCATACAAGGCAATGGTATGGTATGGTATGGTATGTATGCAATGGCTAGGCAATGCATACCATACCATACCATACCATACCATTGCCAATGCATACCGTACCATACCATACCATACCATTGCCAATGCATACCATACCATACCAATGCATACCATACAATGGAAAGACAATGCAAACCATACCATACCATACCAATGCATACCATATAATGGCAAGGCAATGCATACCATTTCCAATGCATAAATTTGCAATTTCCTTTGCATACCATTGCCAATGTATACCATACCATACCATTGCCAATGTATACCATACAATACCATTGCCAATGCATACCATACAATGGCAAGGAAATGCATATCATACCATGCATAACACAAGTGGTATACCATACCAAACAAGGCATTGGTATGGTCTGGTATGGTATGCAATGGCTAGGCAATGCATACCATACCATACCATAGAATGGAAAGGCAATGCATACCATACCATACCATACCATTGCCAATGCATACCATACAATGGAAAGGCAATGCATACCATACAATGGAAAGGTAATGCATACCATTTCCATTGCCTTTGCAGACCATTTCTAATGCATATCATTGCCAATGCATACCATACCATACCATACCAATGCATACGATACCATACAGTGCATACCATAACATACTATTTCCAATGCATACCATACAATGGCAAGGCAATGCATACCATACCATACCATACAATGTAAGGCAAGGCAAGGCATGCCATGCCATTTTCAACCCCCTTTCATTTAATGATAACTTGTTTTAAGGGTTGTTATATTTGTATTGGTGTAACTTAGAAAATATCATATATTGGCTTGTCGTCTACAAAAGACAAAAATGCCCAACACAGTGTTCTTGAAAATCAACCTCCTCTTCATAAATTGCACTATGTCTCATTGACCAAAACCCTAGTGCTAGAGATACTTCAACAAATGGTTTTCTGGTCAATGTAATGATATAATAGGGACCCTGTTATTGCACAATCTTTACTTGCCCAAAGCCTAAGGCAAGTAAGGGAGATTGACGTAACAAACATGATATCCTATCTGATATCACTCTGTAAATTCCCATAGGTTGTTGAAAGGCAGAAGAAATTTACCAGAGATAACTTTATCCAACCACTTCAAAACTGGGATTTAGCCCTTGCAGTTTTAGAGAGGGATCTCTCTGTGAGATTTAACTTTGTTTCAAAATTTAGATATTAGGCTAGTTAAAATAATAGGATCGAGTTGTTTGTTTTTTATAAAATGGCTGAAATGTCGCTTACGCATCCATTGGGCTATGGGGTCTATTTTATAAGATTTGAGACTGACTAACAGGTTTTAAAAGGTATTCTCACAGGGCAAGATAATGCAATTGCTGGATTCTTTAGCATAAAAATGATGTAAAGCGGAGAAGATGAGAAAATCAATTATAACCAAGAAGCATTTAAGAATTTCTTAATTATAACATCAGAAGAAAACATTTAGATTATTTAAAGCTGGAAACAAAGTATACAAGGATAAATTCTGCAACTTTCGCTACTTTCAAATAATCAGATTCAAAAAAACAAAATGAAAACTGAGAGAGATAAACATTCAACAAAGATGAGAAAACTTGACCAACAACTAACACACGAGAATCCTGTGAAACATCCCTTTTATTACTGGCAGATCTCTGATAAAAATTACAGTGCTTATAGCTTGCTTGGGCATAAAGATCAACCCTCAATACTTCTAAGTTTGAAGTATTTATCATCAAAATTACAAATGACCTTGTCATTAATGATCAGGACGTGGCAGATTCTAAATCTAACTAACTATATAACAAGATACAAAAATGTAGGAACTGATGATGATCTGTCAAATTTTTCATGATGATTTTGGGAAAGGCCATTGGTGAGTCATTCACGTGACTTTGACTGCTCCGCTTGCTGACTCGGATTGGACAACTCATCTCTTACTTGATCAAATTGCACAACTCTTCCCATCTCAACTGATTGGGAATGGTGACTTTGATCAGTCTTCGGTAGGTTTCATCCATTTCAGTATATTTGGAAAAAGTTGGCTTGACTATGAAAATATATTTGATTTCGTGTTGTATGCTGAGGTCCGACTGCAAAGTCTCCAAGAATTCCTTGCCTGTTATGCTGCCCTGTATCCCTGAGAACTTGGAACTGTCCTTGGCCACTGTAGCTATCTTCTGCTTGTAGTCAGGAAGGGTCATCAATTTGTCATTTAACACCATTAAACCAGGAAGAACTTTCTTTTGTAGGACATCGATATTGCTGAAGAACCTATGAACTCCGATGTCCATGTTCTGGACTTTCTCTTCCAGCTGCAACATCAATCCTCTTTTGGTCAGCACCCTTTTGACTTCGAGGATAATATCCGTCCTGTCTTCAATCTTCAAGTCTTCTAATTCTTCCTTGGTCTTAGAATTCATTTAGCCTAATGATTTCGTTTGCTTCAGTGGGCATTTCCCCCAGCTCTCCTTTTATCTTGTCGATAGCCTGTCTTCTTCTCAACACCAGTTCATTTTGCTCGAACATGATTTGCACCATAGGCCAGACTTCATTTATGGATTTGGATATATCCATCCAAATGTTATCCTCAGCTTCTACTAGTGTTTTACCCCCCACTATTTGATTTTTCAGCTGCTGTATTTCCTGCTTGAGATTTTATGATGTTTGCCTTTCAATATTGAAGCTTGTCTGGTAGGAGGCCTTGAGCTCCTGGAGATTCTCAACCTCTTTCTTCAGTCTATTGATTTCTGTTCCTTCCAGGGTCATCTCCTCCATTGATTTTGCTAGCTCCACAAATTTTTCTAGAGATGTCAGTGGGGTGGATGATGGAAGTTCTGCTGTGGTGGTTGTTGATACAATTGTTGTGCTAACTCCTGCAAGGGGAACTGCACTCAGTGGGATGAATTCAATTGGTGCTGCCTACTCTTTCTTCTTTACCAACCTCTCAAGATCTACTTCCATTTCTTTTATTTGTGCATTCTGTTTCATGATCAATTTTAGCATTTCTCCTTTTCACCTTCTATCTTCACCATCTCTTTGGCCTATGAGTCTTCTGTAGGTGGAAGTTTTAGTTGCTTCCTCAAAGATGCATTGTTAGCATTATTTTTCTTGAGCATCTCCTTAGCTCCTTTCACATTTGAGGGGTCATACCCAATCTTGAGCACCAATTCTTCTAAAGACTTAATTCTGTTATCCTTTGCAAAAAATGATATCTTCTCCAACTTTAATTGAGTCTGAACATTGTTCAGAGAAACCTGTAATTTGGAAAAAACAGTGGAAGCATTGGCTAATGTTGAGAAAATCATTTCTCTAGTCTGCTTGTGTAGATCCATCTGATCAGCTAGATGTACATCTCTAGTGTTAAATTCCATTGTATCCCTCTTGTAATCAATGATTTCTTTTGGATGGGGTGCTTGTGCCTGCAAGAATGCCAAGTGCATTCTTCCTTTCTCTGTATCAAAAGATGATAACAATCTGTGTTGTGCCGTGGACGTTTGCTTCCAAAACTGAGCATAAGTGTTGTTGGTCAGCATCTGATTCTTCTTCTTGATCATATCATATTTCTCAAAAATACTCAGCTTTGTACCCCCTCGATTTGGTTGGTTGATTAGTGAGGTTCCAGTCTGCTTCTTGGATGAATAAGTAGACAAGATCTGCTGGTTGCTTGAGACAAGAGGTAAATGATCTCCTTTTATAACTGTAGTGGACTGGGTTTCCTTTTCACCAGTTGTGTTAGTTGTATGACTGGATTTTGGCCTTTTGGTGTATACCTGAAAATCCTCAGCTGAGATTTCTATGGCTGAAGGGGAAGTATCCTTTCTAGGTATTTTCTCCTTTGGTACATGTGGTGTGGTTGTTTGAGAGATAATGAATGAAGGATATTGTTGCTCTACTTCTTCCAGAGTGTTCACCTCCCAATCCATTTGATTCATGTACTTCTCTATCTCGGGCTTGGGCACATGAACATACATGGAATTTTTATTCTTCACTCTCATCTCTGTGATGATCCCACATGGATCACAGTGCCACAGGAAACTTGTGTCGAAATTCATCTCTTTCAATAGTTTGTCTACCTCTTCCCCGACAGCTCGGTTATTGCAGATAAATGATCCTATCTGCCCCTTGATTCTCAGCTATTGTTTCTTCTTCAGAGATACAAAATGTATATCATCTGAATTGATCATTTGTCTGATATACTCCAGGGAAAATATCTGAACAGACAAGTATTTGGGCAATTTGTATGGAGCTAACTCACACCCATATACTCTAATTTCTATGTGATTTTGATACAGGAACCAGTCTCCAGTCTTGGCGAGATCCTAAAGGTGTAAAACTCTTTGGATATCCTCAGTTATCCTCGGCTCTGGTCTACCACTGAGCATGCTTACCACTGGGTGATAGAACAACTCAATAAATAGCTTGAAATTAAATTCTTCAGAGTTTCTTCTGAGTAGCGAAGCCCAAGAGGTGACGGGTTGTGGTTTTCCTTCCTGGTCCATTCTTTACATGGTGAACATGAACTTCTCTGCTTGAAAGAACATGAACATGTAAGACAGTATTGAAGAACACCGGAACATGCCCTCCGTGGGAAATTTGAAAAACTGGTCATGTATGTTCTTGGCTAGAAACCTATTGTAGTTGAACTGTGTGGTGCCTTTTTCTTCGGAGGCGAAAATGGACAGATAACCCATGATGGGCTCGTCCACCCATTCATTTGAGAAATAGATGAGAAAACAACATAGCGATGAAATAATCTGGTTTCCCTTTTCTGAAAACATGGAGGAATGGTAAGGGGGATTTTTCTTGGGGAGTTGAGTATCCGGTGGGAGGAAAAGCTAAAAAATTTGTGCTCTCTAGGGAAAAGATAGGTTCTGGTACAATTCTGTTAAAACTTCCATGGTGAGGGGAGAGTGGGATTCAACTCTAGATATTTGTATCATTTGATCAATGGCCTCAGGCGTGATAGAGAAAAGAGTTTCTCTGAACGATGAAACTATGGATCTCTGGTCGGGGAGGTAATGAGCCTGACATTTGAGGGCAAGCTCAGGAAAATGGTGCATTTGGGGAAAAAGATACAGAGGGAGATTGGACTCCTAGAGCCCAACCTCATCACTTT
>JZKD02S2060790.1:0-12499 GCA_000966675.3 Picea glauca | reverse complement strand
GTGATTCAGGTGGAACCAGAAGGTGTCCTGCAAGTGCATCATGTGCGCATATTGGACAGGAAAAGAAAACAGCTCCAGAATCGAGCTATAGAGCTTGTAAAGGTCCAGTGGACCTAGTACGGTCCTGAAGACGTGATATGAGAGCATGAAGAAGTAATGCGGGCAGAGTACCCGCATCTTTTTGAAATTTTTGAAAGACTTGCAGAAATAGTGTAATTTGCACTGAGGACAGTGAAAAAATGAGGGGAGGGGGATTGTAGTGTCCCCAAGGCCGAGCCCCATTGCAAATCATGATATATGAAATGAATTGTAAACATGCCTATAGGCTGGTGAGCCATGTTTTGTATAAGCTGGTAGGATTATGTGTTTGTTAGGCCATGAAGCCTAAGTGTTGAAGGCCAGGAGCCTGCTGATGTACATGTATGTATGTAGAATGATTAATAAAAATATAAACACCGCCAGGTGCAGACCGACCATAATGAATGAGTGAAGGGGGACTGAGCGTCCACAGAATGGGCAAGGAATTAGGGGCTGGAAGGTGGGAGAGGGGTTAAGTATTGAGCCTAGGGGCTAAGCCTAGGGGGCTTAAGCCTGAGGATAATATTTTATTATTATTCCAAAATATTTGTGCATTTTATGTCTTTATCCTAAGTCCTTTTAGAAGGACATGTGAATTCCCAAATGGTGGGAGAAACGTGTGCTAGTGGAACGCATGCAGTTCCAGGGGTGACAAGTGTCAACCCTGGTGCATGCAAATATAATAGCCGAGATGAACCGTGGAGGGGGATTCTTCTCCATTCTTCCCGACCATCTGAGCGTGAACCCGTCCGACTTCTGCAAGAATACCCTTGTGCAATCCCGAAACAAAAACGGTGAGACTATCTCGTGATTTTTGAACCTGTTTGGGGAAGCGTGTGTCTGTTTTTCCCAATTGGTTGTTGTGGCCACGCAATGCTGGACTGTGCATGGCATACTGGCCAGAGTAAGCTCGTGTTGAGCTTGTGTATGACCTCTCTTCTGGTGAGGGAGGCGTTTGTGGTTGGAAGAAGCAGGTTGTCAGGCCTGTGAGCAACTCTTTCCAGGTGAAAGAGCTTGCTAGGAAGTGGTTTCTTCTAGAGAGTGCCCAGCACCAGCTACGGGCTTTGAGACTTCCTGATCCAGCCTGTTGCCGAGGCCCAGAGAGGGAGGTTAGCACCGATGGACTGTGCATGTGAAGGTGTATACTCCCGGGCAGAACAGGCATGTGGGGAATGAGAATCTGGTAGTAGTGTGCGTAAGATGGCATCTTTGGGAAGAATCCTTCCAAATATTTATGTGTTGTTTTCCCTGTAACCTCAACCTAGCCTAGGATTCATTGCCTTGGGGTGGAGCTCAGTCCCAGCTGGGGGGTGACCCACTGTTGAGATGATGAGTAGTGCGGTCTAAGGCTGGGAGGTTCGTGGAAGGCTTGCACTTGGTTGGTGGATTTCACCACTGTTACAAGATAAGTATATAACTATGTTCTTATCACATTTTGCATGACTGTGATACATAAATTATCATGTTTTCCGCTGTGTAAATGAAATACTGTTGAAACCTATGGATTGTCTAATTATAACAGTAACTATATGTTTATTCTGAGAATTAAAATGTATCTCTTTGTTGTTATGCATGTGATTATACAATTCTGTATGTTTTCTGTAAAAGTTCCATGTACAGTTGTTACATAGTGCGTTATAAGCTCTGGGTAAGCGAAAAGGTACACTACACAGTAACCATTTTTTGTTTCAGTGTATCGAAGCTCTGTTGCCATTCTTCTGTCGAATGAAACTGACAATCTTTCTTTAAAAATATTCTCCATGGGTTTTGTGATCTGTGCATAGCCCTTAATGAACTTCCTAGAGTATCTAGTATGTCCCAGCACAGTGCGCAGCTGTTTGACTGAAATAGGAGGGGGTGGATCGACTATAATGGAAATTTTGGATGGATCTACCAGCAATCCTTGTTTACACACAATATGGCCCAGTAGCACTCTGAAGGGTGAAAAGAAGATTCACTTCTTTAGGTTCAAGGAAATCTGACACGGCCTTCACTTATCCAACATTAGTCTTAAACATTCAATATGATTTTGAAAAATGTTGAAAACAGTGCAATCATCAAAATATGCTTCCGGGAATTTATGTAAAAACTCCTTAAACACTTCGACCACCACCCTGGAAAATATGGTTGGTGAATTCTTCAATCCAAACAACATCATTGTATATTGGTAGGATCCCCATTCTGTTGCAAATGTGTTCTTGTGGTGATCTTCCTTGGCAATTTGGATATGATGGTATCTTGAAAATCCATGTGTAAAATAATATACCTCCTGTCCTCCTACATTGTCTAACACTTCATCGGTGAATGGCGTAGGGAATGGGTCATGTAAATAAACATCATTCAACTTCCTAAGATCTACACAGATCTTGATTTGTCATGTCTTCTTATCTTGTACCACCATAGGGCTAATCCATTCTGACTCTTCAATAGGTTCTATGATTCCTGCTTCCAACATTTTGTCAAGCTCAACCTTCACTTTCTCCTTATATTTAGGGTTCAATCTATAGGGTATTTGTTTGACTGGCCTTGCATCTGGTTTCAAAGGTATCCTCATCTCTCCCATGGGCCCTTTAATTCCCTTCATATCATTGAACTTGGTTGGAAACAAGTCCTGATATTCATGTAGTAACTTTGTGATCTTGTCAATAGTGGCAACATCCCAATAGTCTCCAACATTTGCAAGCTTCGGTGTTTGCTCTGTTCCAATATTGACTTTCTTGATTTTAATTGGTTGTCCAACAAAAGGTAGTTCGATTCCTAGTCCTTCTACATCTCTTTGGCCTTATGTTTCTCTGATGTTCACCTTCCTAGGATCATCTTCTTCATCAAGATTGATGTTGTAACAGCCTTGCAGTTTCTGGAGAGGTGCAATCCATTCATCCTCTTCTTGTTCCAAAGGGAGGCTAGATGCCTCCTCGAACACTTTTTGTCTTACAATCTGTAATGCTTGATCTACTGTAGGGTATTAGATTTCAAACAAAAAGGTAGTTACAAAGTTATAGGTCATACCTTCCCAATCTGCAAAAATGAGGCGCAGTTTTGCTTGTAGCTACCAATTGATAGGGGTTGTTTCCAGTGTGTTAATGAATTTGTGTACCCACTGTTTTTTAGGAATGTTTGTCCAGGCTTCCTCGTAACTTCACACATGGTCCTTTGGACAGCTTCAACCTATGTACCTAAATTCACAGCCTTCTTCTTGCTCTGAAAATCATGTTGTCATCAAAGTGTGACATTGTACCCAGTCTGTAATATTGTTTTTGTGTGTCCCCCACCATCTCCCTGGGGTTGATTTCAGGGCCTCATCCATTGCCAACAATATTTTTTGTTTTGGTACAATATATTCAAATTCCAACAAGAATGCTTCTAAGTGATTTAGACCATCAAAGGTGGGTAAGTTACTTACTGTTGTGTCGATCCAGCGAACTTCCCTAGTTAATCTGGCACATTTCCTTGTAGAAACTTCATATATTTTGTTCTTCCATTTCTCGAGTAATTCTTCTGAATCTGATAGCATGTGTTGTCACTTCGCCAGCTCAAATTCCCATCTATTGTAGGATTAATGTAGTCCTACTGTTTGGTTGTTAATTTGTAGGTATTTTCTAGTTTGTATGCATGGTCTTATTCCCTAATGGGTTCTATGTATCTCTGACCTTCATTAGGATCCAAAGGTGAAATGACCCTAAGGCCATCTCCTTCAAACATAATTCTTCTTTTCTTTAAATCAACCACAGTGGAATTATTGAAAGCCCAATCAATTCTTAACAGCGCAAGGTAAGGAAAACTATCATCAACTATCTCAATCACCTCGAAGTCTGCAAACATCCTTACTTCGTCGATGTCCACAGGGACACACTCCAGTATTCCAAAGGGGCTTATATCTTGTTGATTTTCCATCCTAAGTCTAATAGGGGAGTAGATAAACTTAGGTTTTCCCATCAGTGCCCAGGTCTACTTCGTCGTGACATTGACCTTCGACCCTAAATCGAGGACCACATAGTCTATATTGTACTCTCCAATCTGAGCATTAAGGTGTAGTTATTTATTTTTCCTTCTCTTCTTGGATAGTTGATCTACTACTTTATTCAGTAAAGGATCTACCCTTCCTATCTCATACTGTCCGACCAAATTTTGTATTTCTTGTATGGTTTTTTCATCTTTAATCAACTCAATAAACGTATACAAGAAAATGACAAGTTTCTCACCTCTTTTCCATCTTCGGGAGAAGAAGACTAATCAAATGCCAGAATCATTCCACATTCTCTTACTTTTGGTCGTGCCTTCAATGAAGAGCCTTGGTCTCTCCCAAATTATTTTCTTGCCTCCTCAAATATTTTTTTTTCTTTCTTCGCATCAAACACTTGTGTCTTCTCTGTAGCTTTCCTAATTCCTTATTACTCTGGAGTCTTTCCTTGGATCACTCTATCTTCTCTTGTAACAGTTCCTCCACTAGTGATAACAATGATTCTAGGATCTGCTCCATGAGGTTTTTCTTTGATTAGTTGCATTTGTTGGTTTCCTCCTCATTTCTCCTGAGGCTTAGCCAGCAATGCTAGACATTCCTTAATAACATGCTCGAATGATTTGCAATAGCTGCAAGTGGTACAAGGGTTATGAAAGTCCCTTGCCAAGTGTCCTGGTTGTGTGTAGTTATAACAGATGATATATCCTCGACCTCGACCCATATCTCATCATCTTCCTTGGAATCCACCATGAGGGTTGAAGTTTCCTCTTCCCAGAGAGTTATATTGCATAGTGCTTCCTTCTTGTTGTAATTCACCTTGAATTTTTTATATATCCCTCGACCTTTCATGCATGAGATCGTAATCCCTACAATCCCTGTCATCATGTCCTACTGACTTACAAAACGTGAAATACAAACTTGTAGGCGTCTAAACATATTTTTGCAGATAGTAACATTCACCAAGGCGATGTCAATTTCTACATACCTCGCACCAGGGTAGGGTAACTTGCTTCAAAGGGCTCGGAGATCCATAGGCCAAGTATTCATGAAATAGGGGATAGTGCTCCTTGTCATGGCCTTCTGATTTTCACCTGATACACCAGATTTCTTCTCTTTTAACTTTTCCCTTGTCTTTCTTCATATCTTCGACCTGCAGTGATAAGCTAGTTAGCTGACTCAAGATTTGACTCATACCTGAGTTGGATTCTTCCATCGAGGTTGATTCTCATTTCATGGCGATATCTAGTGCCTCAGCCTGCAAAGTAATATTTTTTTGCATTAGAGGAACTCTGATGTGTGGCAAGAGGGAAGCAATGAACCATTCCTTGCTCTTCTCATCCGGGATCTGAAAAATCAAATGGCATGTCAAGTTCTTAAATCTATGATTAAAATCCCACACAGGTTCAATTTTTCTATGCTTGATTTATTTTAGTTATGTAATGCACTGCAACTCTGATTTAGGTTTCTTGAATTCGGCAATTAGTTCAGTCTTAATGGCATTCAGCGGTTTAGGCGTAGCTCCTTGGAAAAATTTCATGTACCAACTCAGTGCGCGATCTCTTAGGGTAGTGTTGAACTGAGCTCGTTTGACATCTTCTTCAATGATATTATTAATACTCCACACAACTTCACATAGAAACCAATGTTGATCAGGATCTTCAGATCCATCTCCTCTAAAGGTGGGTAGCCTCATCTCTTCTACCATAGATCTTCCTAAGTTTCCTGACTGAGTATGTGGTGGACTGCTAGTGACAGTGCTCTGAGCATTATGATGACTTAGGTTACTCTGGTTACTTAACGTTGTTGAAGAAACAGGAGGAATAATAGTACTTAATTCAACAGTCTGTGCAGTTCTTGAAGTTTTTGGCTCTTCTCGGTGAGGTTTCTCTGTCCTAGAGGATTCTGAATGCTCTTCGTCTGTCATATATTCCTCTTCTCCACTGTAGAAACCCTCATTCTCCTAGTTCTCCTTAAACATATTCGCAAGAGGAACTTCTCTGAACATTCTCCCACTATATGTGTGTCCAACCTCTGTGTCATTGTCGTTGTCCGAGTTCTTGAACATTAGCATTTTCCAATCCGACCAACTACTGTATATTCAAGATGTTCTTCTCATGCAATAGCATCTTGATATTAAACTTTACAAAGTGTAAAAAATTTCCTCTGGGTCCCTGTTGTTGGGAAATAATACCCTACGGACTAGCAAACTAGGGTCAGATTTGCAAGCAGATTTTGACCTTAAAGAATCCTACCACCCAAAACTTAAACCCCTCTTTTAAGACTCATGCATGGAAAGGAACTACTAACCTTTTTATTGATGTTTGGTGTATATCCTTTGTTGCGCTTTTCCCTCTTACTTGCACTTCTCCTTCCAAAGTTCACCTGCAATCAAGACAAAACACTACGCATGCATGATTTTTTTAATCAAAGTCGAGACCGGCCACCGCTCCTTGATCCTGATCCTGGGCTCCTCCTCTTCTTTGTCCTCCAACTACTTTGCGTTAATTCTCCTTAGGCTCGAGGAAAGGCTAAAGGGTTGCGACAAATGGATTTGGAAAATGGGAAGAGTTTCTTTGCTATATTTTTCCTCTTCCAAATGGTACCCCTACCCCTTCTTTTATAGGCTAGAAGGAGCTAGGGTTTTGGACGAACTCTCGGCCATGCATGGCCAGGAGTTCCAGTTAACTGACCCGTAGCTTTTTGTCCCATCAGCAACTTTCCTGTTTTTGTGTTTTATTAGGTAAACACGGGTTTTAGTAGGCCTGCCAACGTTCCAATGTGTGCAGTAGTAGGTTAGGGTGCGTGTACCTTGACCCAAGAGGATTTCCAAAGAGGTTTCTCAGCAGATGTTTTGGCAATGAAGGGAAATGAGTTGGCCTGATGCCAAATAAGCATGTATGGTGCAATTTAGGGTTATTACAGATGCCCCCTAATGTGTGAGGTCATAAGAGCATCAGATGGCCAAAATACATTACCAATTCTTTACCAATCTGTATTGATATGCTGAATGAGTGAGCCCAAGAATCAGGAATCAGGAGGTGCCATCTGAAAAATCACAAATGTCTCACCGAGGCGGGCATACCCATGCTTGGAAATAAAATAGAACCATGGCTACCAATNATTAGTCTTAAACATTCAATATGATTTTGAAAAATGTTGAAAACAGTGCAATCATCAAAATATGCTTCCGGGAATTTATGTAAAAACTCCTTAAACACTTCGACCACCACCCTGGAAAATATGGTTGGTGAATTCTTCAATCCAAACAACATCATTGTATATTGGTAGGATCCCCATTCTGTTGCAAATGTGTTCTTGTGGTGATCTTCCTTGGCAATTTGGATATGATGGTATCTTGAAAATCCATGTGTAAAATAATATACCTCCTGTCCTCCTACATTGTCTAACACTTCATCGGTGAATGGCGTAGGGAATGGGTCATGTAAATAAACATCATTCAACTTCCTAAGATCTACACAGATCTTGATTTGTCATGTCTTCTTATCTTGTACCACCATAGGGCTAATCCATTCTGACTCTTCAATAGGTTCTATGATTCCTGCTTCCAACATTTTGTCAAGCTCAACCTTCACTTTCTCCTTATATTTAGGGTTCAATCTATAGGGTATTTGTTTGACTGGCCTTGCATCTGGTTTCAAAGGTATCCTCATCTCTCCCATGGGCCCTTTAATTCCCTTCATATCATTGAACTTGGTTGGAAACAAGTCCTGATATTCATGTAGTAACTTTGTGATCTTGTCAATAGTGGCAACATCCCAATAGTCTCCAACATTTGCAAGCTTCGGTGTTTGCTCTGTTCCAATATTGACTTTCTTGATTTTAATTGGTTGTCCAACAAAAGGTAGTTCGATTCCTAGTCCTTCTACATCTCTTTGGCCTTATGTTTCTCTGATGTTCACCTTCCTAGGATCATCTTCTTCATCAAGATTGATGTTGTAACAGCCTTGCAGTTTCTGGAGAGGTGCAATCCATTCATCCTCTTCTTGTTCCAAAGGGAGGCTAGATGCCTCCTCGAACACTTTTTGTCTTACAATCTGTAATGCTTGATCTACTGTAGGGTATTAGATTTCAAACAAAAAGGTAGTTACAAAGTTATAGGTCATACCTTCCCAATCTGCAAAAATGAGGCGCAGTTTTGCTTGTAGCTACCAATTGATAGGGGTTGTTTCCAGTGTGTTAATGAATTTGTGTACCCACTGTTTTTTAGGAATGTTTGTCCAGGCTTCCTCGTAACTTCACACATGGTCCTTTGGACAGCTTCAACCTATGTACCTAAATTCACAGCCTTCTTCTTGCTCTGAAAATCATGTTGTCATCAAAGTGTGACATTGTACCCAGTCTGTAATATTGTTTTTGTGTGTCCCCCACCATCTCCCTGGGGTTGATTTCAGGGCCTCATCCATTGCCAACAATATTTTTTGTTTTGGTACAATATATTCAAATTCCAACAAGAATGCTTCTAAGTGATTTAGACCATCAAAGGTGGGTAAGTTACTTACTGTTGTGTCGATCCAGCGAACTTCCCTAGTTAATCTGGCACATTTCCTTGTAGAAACTTCATATATTTTGTTCTTCCATTTCTCGAGTAATTCTTCTGAATCTGATAGCATGTGTTGTCACTTCGCCAGCTCAAATTCCCATCTATTGTAGGATTAATGTAGTCCTACTGTTTGGTTGTTAATTTGTAGGTATTTTCTAGTTTGTATGCATGGTCTTATTCCCTAATGGGTTCTATGTATCTCTGACCTTCATTAGGATCCAAAGGTGAAATGACCCTAAGGCCATCTCCTTCAAACATAATTCTTCTTTTCTTTAAATCAACCACAGTGGAATTATTGAAAGCCCAATCAATTCTTAACAGCGCAAGGTAAGGAAAACTATCATCAACTATCTCAATCACCTCGAAGTCTGCAAACATCCTTACTTCGTCGATGTCCACAGGGACACACTCCAGTATTCCAAAGGGGCTTATATCTTGTTGATTTTCCATCCTAAGTCTAATAGGGGAGTAGATAAACTTAGGTTTTCCCATCAGTGCCCAGGTCTACTTCGTCGTGACATTGACCTTCGACCCTAAATCGAGGACCACATAGTCTATATTGTACTCTCCAATCTGAGCATTAAGGTGTAGTTATTTATTTTTCCTTCTCTTCTTGGATAGTTGATCTACTACTTTATTCAGTAAAGGATCTACCCTTCCTATCTCATACTGTCCGACCAAATTTTGTATTTCTTGTATGGTTTTTTCATCTTTAATCAACTCAATAAACGTATACAAGAAAATGACAAGTTTCTCACCTCGTTTCCATCTTCAGGAGAAGAAGACTAATCAAATGCCAGAATCATTCCACATTCTCTTACTTTTGGTTGTGTCTTCAATGAAGAGCCTTGGTCTCTCCCGAATTATTTTCTTGCCTCCTCAAATATTTTTTTTTCTTTCTTCGCATCAAACACTTGTGTCTTCTCTGTAGCTTTCCTAACTCCTTATTACTCTAGAGTCTTTCCTTGTATCACTCTATCTTCTCCTGTAACAGTTCCTCCACTAGTGATAACAATGATTCTGGGATCTGCTCCATGAGGTTTTTCTTTGATTAGTTGCATTTGTTGGTTTCCTCCTCATTTCTCCTGAGGCTTAGCCAGCAATGCTAGACATTCCTTAATAACATGATCGAATGAGTTGCAATAGCTGCAAGTGGTACAAGGGTTATGAAATTCCCTTGCCAAGTGTCCTGGTTGTGTGTAGTTATAACAGATGATATATCCTCGACCTCGACCCTTACCTCATCATCTTCCTTGGAATCCACCATGAGGGTTGAAGTTTCCTCTTCCCGGAGAGTTATATTGCATAGTGCTTCCTTCTTGTTGTAATTCACCTTGAATTTTTTATATATCCCTCGACCTTTCATGCATGAGATCGTAATTCCTACAATCCCTGTCATCATGTCCTACTGACTTACAAAACGTGAAATACAAACTTGTGGGCGTCTGAACATATTTTTGCAGATAGTAACATTCACCAAGGCGATGTCAATTTCTACATACCTCACACCAGGGTAGGGTAACTTGCTTCAAAGGGCTCGGAGCTCCATAGGCCAAGTATTCATGAAATAGGGGATAGTGCTCCTTGTCATGGCCTTCTGATTTTCACCTGATACACCAGATTTCTTCTCTTTTAACTTTTCCCTTGTCTTTCTTCATATCTTCGACCTGCAGTGATAAGCTAGTTAGCTGACTCAAGATTTGACTCATACCTAAGTTGGATTCTCCCATCGAGGTTGATTCTAATTTCATGGCGATATCTAGTGCCTTAACCTGCAAAGTAATATTTTTTTGCATTATAGGAACTATGATGTGTGGCAAGAGGGAAGCAATGAACCATTCCTTGTTCTTCTCATATGGGATCTGAAAAATCAAATGGCATGTCAAGTTCTTAAATCTATGATTAAAATCCCACACAGGTTCATTTTTTCTATGCTTGATTTATTTTAGTTATGTAATGCACTGCAACTCTGATTTAGGTTTCTTGAATTCGGCAATTACTTCAGTCTTAATGGCATTCAACGGTTTAGGCGTAGCTCCTTGGAAAAATTTCATGTACCAACTCAGTGCGCGATCTCTTAGGGTAGTGTTGAACTGAGCTCATTTGACAGCTTCTTCAATGATATTATTAATACTCCACACAGCTTCACATAGAAACCAATGTTGATCAGGATCTTCAGATCCATATCCTCTAAAGGTGGGTAACCTTATCTCTTCTACCATAGATCTTCCTAAGTTTCCTGACTGAGTATGTGGTGGACTGCTAGTGACAGTGCTCTGAGCATTATGATGACTTAGGTTACTCTGGTTACTTAACGTTGCTGAAGAAACAGGAGGAATAATAGTACTTAATTCAACAGTCTGCGCAGTTCTTGAAGTTTTTGGCTCTTCTCGGTGAGGTTTCTCTGTCCTAGAGGATTCTGAATGCTCTTCATCTGTCATATATTCCTCTTCTCCACTGTAGAAACCCTCATCCTCCTAGTTCTCCTTAAACATATTCACAAGAGGAACTTCTCTGAACACTCTCCCACTATATGTGTGTCCAACCTCTGTGTCATTGTCGTTGTCCGAGTTCTTGAACATTAGCCTTTTCCAATACGACTAACTATTGTATATTCAAGATGTTCTTCTCATGCAATAGCATCTTGATATTAAACTTTACAAAGTGTAAAAAATTTCCTCTGGGTCCCTGTTGTTGGGAAATAATACCCTACGGACTAGCAAACTAGGGTCAGATTTGCAAGCAGATTTTGACCTTAAAGAATCCTACCACCCAAAACTTAAACCCCTCTTTTAAGACTCATGCATGGAAAGGAACTACTAACCTTTTTATTGATGTTTGGTGTATATCCTTTGTTGCGCTTTTCCCTCTTACTTGCACTTCTCCTTCCAAAGTTCACCTGCAATCAAGACAAAACACTACGCATGCATGATTTTTTTAATCAAAGTCGAGACCGGCCACCGCTCCTTGATCCTGATCCTGGGCTCCTCCTCTTCTTTGTCCTCCAACTACTTTGCGTTAATTCTCCTTAGGCTCGAGGAAAGGCTAAAGGGTTGCGACAAATGGATTTGGAAAATGGGAAGAGTTTCTTTGCTATATTTTTCCTCTTCCAAATGGTACCCCTACCCCTTCTTTTATAGGCTAGAAGGAGCTAGGGTTTTGGACGAACTCTCGGCCATGCATGGCCAGGAGTTCCAGTTAACTGACCCGTAGCTTTTTGTCCCATCAGCAACTTTCCTGTTTTTGTGTTTTATTAGGTAAACACGGGTTTTAGTAGGCCTGCCAACGTTCCAATGTGTGCAGTAGTAGGTTAGGGTGCGTGTACCTTGACCCAAGAGGATTTCCAAAGAGGTTTCTCAGCAGATGTTTTGGCAATGAAGGGAAATGAGTTGGCCTGATGCCAAATAAGCATGTATGGTGCAATTTAGGGTTATTACAGATGCCCCCTAATGTGTGAGGTCATAAGAGCATCAGATGGCCAAAATACATTACCAATTCTTTACCAATCTGTATTGATATGCTGAATGAGTGAGCCCAAGAATCAGGAATCAGGAGGTGCCATCTGAAAAATCACAAATGTCTCACCGAGGCGGGCATACCCATGCTTGGAAATAAAATAGAACCATGGCTACCAATAAAATACACTGTAGATCCATGTCAGATAACTATAAAGAGTAGTCGTGAATAATACACAGTGGAGCTACATCTCGAAATCAGAAAGATATACATATAAAGTATCCATCTCCCAGAAGCTGATTCGGCCTGATGGCTGTACTTTATAACTCAAGCAACAACTTCAAAATATTCTAAACTTGGGTAGGAGTGTAATATGAGTGTACGACTGCACTACCCAGAGGTCTTCGACGGCTCGTCGGTTATGGACTTGATAATCTTGATGA
>JZKD02S2060779.1:34760-52528 GCA_000966675.3 Picea glauca | reverse complement strand
GATAGAGCTCCCCATTTAAAAAATATAAGTTTTGTTTCGATTGATGCAAGTCGAAAGTCACAAATCTGTTGAGGTTCCTAAGATTGCTTTGATCATCTTAATACTTACTTATTTTCAGATGAGAAGGATAAGATTATGAAGGAGACTACAACTAAGTTTAAAACAAATAATAACTTTGAAAAGATTTTCAGAAGTTAAAATGAAATCTCTTTTTTCCTCTTTTCCCTCTTCCTTAGCAGTTTCGACAGTGATAAACCCTTGACACCATTAAACCAATGAAGGCACTAAGTATACATGTTCTCCTTGTCCCACAAGGAGACGACGTCCCCAGTTGGAGCCTATGTTGAAATAGTTCTTAAATTGTTTTTATCCCTAAGGCCTAAATTTTCCTTTTTCGGGTTTCGGCTTTTCACAAAACACGAGTTTCATTATCAATCCCAAACATACGACACCTTTTTCTCAAAGAATTTAATTATTTGGATAATAAAAGGCAAAAAATCTTAAAAGAATTATAAGAATCCCGACGCCTTTTCTTTGAATTTTTTTAAATTATGATAAGTTTTAAAACTAACGGATTTAAGGTTAAGCTTAAAGAATTATCAGGATTCGGGGTTTGCTGAAAACATATTTTTCGATACAAATCGAATCGCAAAATCCCAATCCCCGATTTCCCAAAACGTTGAAGTATTAGTTAAAACATGGATTAATTAATTCTCTAATGTGAAAGGTTAACGGTTAAGATAATCATGTCGCAGTTTCGGGATTCGCGGTTCAGTGATAACACATCTCCGGTCATCATGATTCCCGAAATCCCGAATCACGAAACCCCGACCCATAGTTCATGTTAAATTAAATTAACTTTGTTTTTTCCTTAATCGTGATTAGTTAGTTAATTAAGATGAGTTTAAATATTGTCATTAAATTAACACATCAGGATTTCGCAATTTCAGAGATCGTATTTCATCGATGACATACTTGTCGACAACATGATCCCTGAAATCTCGAAAACACTTAATCTCAATTAATTACTTCACTAAAATGTTTTAAGTATTAATTAACACATTGAAATTTTGCGATTTAAGAGATCGGATTTCATCGATGACATACTTCTCGACATCATGATTTCTGAAATCTCGAAAAACAAAGTTTTCAGTCTTAATCTATGATTAACACTAATTAATCTTTTTCAAAAACAGGATTAATGATAATCATTATTTTTAAGTTTTCGTTCATGTTTCGCTTTTCGATTAAGTAAAGTGTCCCTAGTTTTCTTTAAAAACACGAAGGCACCTAAATACGGACATTAAATGCGTATCTTAGAAATATATCTTCAGCATTAAATGCCTTGAATTCTTGTCATTCATGTCAATCCCATCACTTTTAAAAGTATTCAAAGTGACCATTTTAATGTCTGTGTTTTTATTTCATCAAGCGCAAGAAACACTTATCTAATCTCGTTCATTCATTTTCTGTAACAGGTTTTCAATTTAACGTAAATTCATGGCACCGAAAAAGGCACCGAAGAAGAGTGAAGATACACAGAAAGGAGATATCATCTCTGACACCACACCACACGCTATAGACTCCATTAAATATTGGACTCAAATCTCTGAATTTCAGGAATATGAACTCCAGAATGCTCATCCTGATTCTAAGAATCATTGTCGAGACATAGCTGAGTCAAAGCTTCATAAGATCATTGCACGCCCACGGCTCATGGCATACAATGATATGATCAGTTGGGCCCTGGAAAAGGTCGATATCCCAACGAGAAGCATATTAAATGATCAAGGAGTTATTGTCAACTCATTCAGGCTAGAACAAATACAAGTAATGTATAAACTCTCGCCAAATCCTAAACATACTTTTAATTTCGAATTTTTAGCAGAGTTTCAAAGGAAAGAATGCATTGAGGTAGACCGGACATATCCTAATATGATTAGAGAATGGGAAAGGTTTCCAGCAAAGTTTAGAGATGATTCCCATGGGATTTACGCTACAACATCCTTGAATGAATACATGGTATATGTAGCTATTATGCTATGTAGACTTTTTGGGAGAAAAGATCCCTGCCATTTTATGAGGTTTGTCATTTTATTATAATTCTGATGCATAAAATATTTTTTGGATGCGAACCCCCTCGCATTTCTAATGAAATCATAGAAAATCTTAAATCAATTGCCGACTAGTTTATTGGGGAGAATTTTTCCTACATTAGGGTTTAAGGTTGTTCCATTCCCCCTCATGCACTCCCTAAATTCCTACCAGACATATTGGTGTGCAGGGAGGTAGCTCATTAGATAGTAAAGGGTGGTGTTGGATTAGAACTAAAAGAAGCTCAAAAGAAGTCATGGCCAACTTTCCCTGTACATATTGGGAAATTTTCTTTATTAAATCTAGGCCATTCTAAGGTAGAGGTTGAATCATTATAAGAAGTGAAATTAGTAGAGATTAAGCACAGAAAGTATGACCCCTACCAAGTAATAAGCAGGCATTTTATACATTGTAATATAAAGGCCTATGAGCATGAAACATCTATCTATGATGATGTATTCAAGGATGTTAAATCCTATGAAGAAGTATTGAACAGAGTACAGGCCATGCCACCTGACTCACAGACCGGATTTGTGTCATTCCAGGGCCATAGGTGAACTTGCCTACCCAAAAGTTTACAGGGTGAATTTTTGACCACACCTCCAGAGCAGGAAGGGCCTCCCCCAGGGTTTGAAACAAATACACAGGACAAAGAAAATCCCAAAGGTAAGATGAAGGATACTAAGATACCTTACCAAGACATAGAGGGTTCCCAGACAAAAGAATCAGAGACGAGGAAGGGAAAAGAGTTGGAAACACCCTCAGAAATCCCTAAGGATGTTCCAGAAAAGACAGGAGGAACAATATCAACAGAGCTTGGAAGTCCCATCACTTCCTTAACCCCATTGCAGTGAACTTATGGAACCCCCCATGAAGGAGCTCTGTATGTCAATGATCTAGAGCCAATTTCAAGGGATGAGATCCCTCCATCAGATTATTTTTTCAGTAAAAAGAGAAGAGTAATCTTGATATAGGAAATTCATCTGAGAGGAGAGGGGATGATTAAAAAACATAGGGTCATTATAGATGGAAAGAAGCTTAAAGATGGAGAATTTTCTACAGAGTTAGCAGGTACGATGGGTGCTATAGCATCATCAAATATATATTCTGTTGGTAGTTTAACAACCATGTTCGAACAAAAAGACCAAACAATAACTCAGCTACAAGACAAATTGAAAGAAACTGAGAGAAATATCAGTTGGGGAATACAAAAGGGTCTAGAACAAGCTAGACTAAACGATATTCAAGAAATTCAGAAAATGAAAACAGACTTAGAAGAGGAAAAACATATAATACAGGTCACACAAGCATAGGTCCAAAAGCAGGAAGAAGAAAATAAACAGTTACAAGATAAAATTAGTTCTATTACTAATCAAGTAGTAGAACTTGAAATTTTCAGGGCACAAGCATTGAGAATACATTTGAAAATAGAAGAAGAATAGCAGAAAGTGTTTTTGAATTTGGAAGTAGTCCAGAATTACTTTCAAGAAACAAATAAGTCCTTGGAGGATGTTTTCTAGAAGGAAAGGGAAGCGAAAGCGACTAGAACGACTTTCCAAAAGGCAATATCCCTCTCAACAAAGGAAGACGTCGGAAGGATTCAGAAATTATCCATTTCAAAACAGGTTAAAGGAGACGTGATACTTAAAGTGTGGGAAGTAGACCTGGCCGAATATAAAAGAATAACCAAAGATGTCAAATGATGATTTCCAGGGAATTTTTGATCTCTATTGAATATCGGAAAAAATGATTGTCCCATATTATTAGGTGAGATTAACATTGCCAAGCACCAGCTAAGGTTCAAAGAAGAGATGGAGGAAATGAAGATAGAGATCTCAAAAATTAAATTAATCAATAGCACAAAAATCGACAAATGGATGGTGACACCAAATCTAAAGTTGCAAACTATTAAGTTCACAGGGAAGATGATAGAAGATTGTTTGCCTGAATTACAGAAAATATTCTTCATGTTTGAAGCAAAAGAGATACCAAACGCTCCCAGAGTTTTTGTGAAATTTTTGGGAAAGTTTGTTCACTGTCTTGAGGCGGAGAAAGGAAGTTCATAAACACAAACGTTAAAGCATTTTTTTTTAATATTTTCATCATCAGAAATTAGAAAAGAAATGTAAACGGTTGACATTATTCATATATGTAACTGTAATCTTAGGAAGTTGGTTAATCACCAACGAGAAAATATTTGATGAAGATGTATAAATGTATTTTCAAAATACTGAGAAAGGGATTTTGGATTTTTTGGAGAGAGTCGATTGTATTAACAATTTTCCAATCCATCATAATATATGATACAGACGAGATTCTGAATCCTGCCAATTTGTAGCTAAGTGTTCTTTAACCTTGTTTACTATACTTTATTATGTTTTTCGTTCAATGTTTTTCTAATGAATAATCAATTTGAAATTATCTATAAACATCTTTTATAGTTCAGATTGATTTGGATATCAAATTATTTACATCTTTTCCTCTGAAATTGCTATCAGTGATTTTAAGACTTGTGAATCATTTGAACCTTAATACTTAACTTTTCATTAGAAATATTGTTTTCCTTCTTTATTACCTGTTACAATATGAGATTATTTCTTGATTAAAGCCTCTTATTTTTCAGTAGTACTTCTTTGTTATTTTATAATTCTCAAATTGTTGCAAATACAGAAAACGGCCTCGAATGTATTTATGTTAGTGTTTTGAATTTCAAAACTGTTTTTTCCTATTCTCATCTCTTAAAAGTTTGAAGTGACATTTGATTAAATTCTTTCACAATTAAATAAAATCTTATTCTCCATGACTGTCCCAAATAGAAGACAACCCAACATTGAACCTAGCCTTCAAGATCAAACCAGTATTTCTCTAAACCTATTTAATACCATTCTACAAACAACAACTAACCAGGTCGAATTAGAACGTTCATGTGTTTTTATTGAGAGAGATATTAGCATCCAAGAACAACGGGAAGCTAGACAGAGACAGTTGAGAAACTGATTCTGCTTCACCCTTCCTTTTCAATTCTTATCCTTAAGTTATTATTTTTTACCTCTATGGATGCCTTGATGGTATACTTTACAGCCTTAAAGTATAAACCTAGGAACAACAGTAAGTTTCTTGTCATTTTAATTAAATTTGTACATATGTGTATATATGTAAATAGATATTTTTGTGTGACTAATGAAATTGATTTGATNAGTTCTTAAATTGTTTTTATCCCTAAGGCCTAAATTTTCCTTTTTCGGGTTTCGGCTTTTCACAAAACACGAGTTTCATTATCAATCCCAAACATACGACACCTTTTTCTCAAAGAATTTAATTATTTGGATAATAAAAGGCAAAAAATCTTAAAAGAATTATAAGAATCCCGACGCCTTTTCTTTGAATTTTTTTAAATTATGATAAGTTTTAAAACTAACGGATTTAAGGTTAAGCTTAAAGAATTATCAGGATTCGGGGTTTGCTGAAAACATATTTTTCGATACAAATCGAATCGCAAAATCCCAATCCCCGATTTCCCAAAACGTTGAAGTATTAGTTAAAACATGGATTAATTAATTCTCTAATGTGAAAGGTTAACGGTTAAGATAATCATGTCGCAGTTTCGGGATTCGCGGTTCAGTGATAACACATCTCCGGTCATCATGATTCCCGAAATCCCGAATCACGAAACCCCGACCCATAGTTCATGTTAAATTAAATTAACTTTGTTTTTTCCTTAATCGTGATTAGTTAGTTAATTAAGATGAGTTTAAATATTGTCATTAAATTAACACATCAGGATTTCGCAATTTCAGAGATCGTATTTCATCGATGACATACTTGTCGACAACATGATCCCTGAAATCTCGAAAACACTTAATCTCAATTAATTACTTCACTAAAATGTTTTAAGTATTAATTAACACATTGAAATTTTGCGATTTAAGAGATCGGATTTCATCGATGACATACTTCTCGACATCATGATTTCTGAAATCTCGAAAAACAAAGTTTTCAGTCTTAATCTATGATTAACACTAATTAATCTTTTTCAAAAACAGGATTAATGATAATCATTATTTTTAAGTTTTCGTTCATGTTTCGCTTTTCGATTAAGTAAAGTGTCCCTAGTTTTCTTTAAAAACACGAAGGCACCTAAATACGGACATTAAATGCGTATCTTAGAAATATATCTTCAGCATTAAATGCCTTGAATTCTTGTCATTCATGTCAATCCCATCACTTTTAAAAGTATTCAAAGTGACCATTTTAATGTCTGTGTTTTTATTTCATCAAGCGCAAGAAACACTTATCTAATCTCGTTCATTCATTTTCTGTAACAGGTTTTCAATTTAACGTAAATTCATGGCACCGAAAAAGGCACCGAAGAAGAGTGAAGATACACAGAAAGGAGATATCATCTCTGACACCACACCACACGCTATAGACTCCATTAAATATTGGACTCAAATCTCTGAATTTCAGGAATATGAACTCCAGAATGCTCATCCTGATTCTAAGAATCATTGTCGAGACATAGCTGAGTCAAAGCTTCATAAGATCATTGCACGCCCACGGCTCATGGCATACAATGATATGATCAGTTGGGCCCTGGAAAAGGTCGATATCCCAACGAGAAGCATATTAAATGATCAAGGAGTTATTGTCAACTCATTCAGGCTAGAACAAATACAAGTAATGTATAAACTCTCGCCAAATCCTAAACATACTTTTAATTTCGAATTTTTAGCAGAGTTTCAAAGGAAAGAATGCATTGAGGTAGACCGGACATATCCTAATATGATTAGAGAATGGGAAAGGTTTCCAGCAAAGTTTAGAGATGATTCCCATGGGATTTACGCTACAACATCCTTGAATGAATACATGGTATATGTAGCTATTATGCTATGTAGACTTTTTGGGAGAAAAGATCCCTGCCATTTTATGAGGTTTGTCATTTTATTATAATTCTGATGCATAAAATATTTTTTGGATGCGAACCCCCTCGCATTTCTAATGAAATCATAGAAAATCTTAAATCAATTGCCGACTAGTTTATTGGGGAGAATTTTTCCTACATTAGGGTTTAAGGTTGTTCCATTCCCCCTCATGCACTCCCTAAATTCCTACCAGACATATTGGTGTGCAGGGAGGTAGCTCATTAGATAGTAAAGGGTGGTGTTGGATTAGAACTAAAAGAAGCTCAAAAGAAGTCATGGCCAACTTTCCCTGTACATATTGGGAAATTTTCTTTATTAAATCTAGGCCATTCTAAGGTAGAGGTTGAATCATTATAAGAAGTGAAATTAGTAGAGATTAAGCACAGAAAGTATGACCCCTACCAAGTAATAAGCAGGCATTTTATACATTGTAATATAAAGGCCTATGAGCATGAAACATCTATCTATGATGATGTATTCAAGGATGTTAAATCCTATGAAGAAGTATTGAACAGAGTACAGGCCATGCCACCTGACTCACAGACCGGATTTGTGTCATTCCAGGGCCATAGGTGAACTTGCCTACCCAAAAGTTTACAGGGTGAATTTTTGACCACACCTCCAGAGCAGGAAGGGCCTCCCCCAGGGTTTGAAACAAATACACAGGACAAAGAAAATCCCAAAGGTAAGATGAAGGATACTAAGATACCTTACCAAGACATAGAGGGTTCCCAGACAAAAGAATCAGAGACGAGGAAGGGAAAAGAGTTGGAAACACCCTCAGAAATCCCTAAGGATGTTCCAGAAAAGACAGGAGGAACAATATCAACAGAGCTTGGAAGTCCCATCACTTCCTTAACCCCATTGCAGTGAACTTATGGAACCCCCCATGAAGGAGCTCTGTATGTCAATGATCTAGAGCCAATTTCAAGGGATGAGATCCCTCCATCAGATTATTTTTTCAGTAAAAAGAGAAGAGAAATCTTGATATAGGAAATTCATCTGAGAGGAGAGGGGATGATTAAAAAACACAGGGTCATTATAGATGGAAAGAAGATTAAAGATGGAGAATTTTCTACAGAGTTAGTAGGTATGATGGGTGCTATAGCATCGGCAAATATATATTATGTTGGCAGTTTAACAACCATGTTCGAACAAAAAGACCAAAAAATAACTCATCTACAAGACAAATTGAAAGAAACTGAGAGAAATATCAGTTGGGGAATACAAAAGAGTCTAGAACAAGCTAGACTAAAAGATATTCAAGAACTTCAGAAAATGAAAACAGACTTAGAAGAGGCAAAACATATAATACAGGTCACACAAGCATAGGTCCAAAAGTAGGAAGAAGAAAATAAACAGTTACAATATAAAATTAGTTCTATTACTAATCAAGTAGTAGAACTTGAAATTTTTAGGGCACAAGCATTGAGAATACATTTGAAAATAGAAGAATAATAGCAGAAAGTGTTTTTGAATCTGGAAGTAGTCCAGAATTACTTTCAAGAAACAAATAAGTCCTTCGAGGATGTTTTCCAGAAGGAAAGGGAAGCGAAAGAGACTAGAACGACTTTCCAAAAGGCAATATCCCTCTCAACAAAGGAAGACGTCGGAAGGATTCAGAAATTATCCATTTCAGAACAGGTTAAAGGAGACGTGATACTTAAAGTGTGGGAAGCAGACCTGGCCGAATATAAAAGAATAACCAAAGATGTCAAATGATGATTTCCAGGGAATTTTTGATCTCTATTGAATATCGGAAAAAATGATTGTCCCATATTATTAGGTGAGATTAACATTTCCAAGCACCAGCTAAGGTTCAAAGAAGAGATGGAGGAAATGAAGATAGAGATCTCAAAAATTAAATTAATCAATATCACAAAAATCGACAAATGGATGGTGACACCAAATCTAAAGTTGCAAACTATTAAGTTCATAGGGAAGATGATAGAAGATTGTTTGCCTGAATTACAGAAAAGATTCTTCATGTTTGAAGCAAAAGAGATACCAAACACTCCCAGAGTTTTTGTGAAATTTTTGGGAAAGTTTGTTCACTGTCTTGAGGCGGAGAAAGGAAGTTCATCAACACAAATGTTAAAGCATTTTTTTTTAATATTTTCATCATCAGAAATTAGAAAAGAAATGTAAATGGTTGACATTATTCATATATGTAACCGTAATCTTAGGAAGTTGGTTAATCACCAACGAGAAAATATTTGATGAAGATGTATAAATGTATTTTCAAAATACTGAGAAAGGGATTTTGGATTTTTTGGAGAGAGTCGATTGTATTAACAATTTTCCAATCCATCATAATATATGGTACAGACGAGATTCTGAATCCTGCCAATTTGTAGCTAAGTGTTCTTTAACCTTGTTTACTATACTTTATTATGTTTTCCGTTCAATGTTTTTCTAATGAATAATCAATTTGAAATTATCTGTAAACATATTTTATAGTTCAGATTGATTTGGATATCAAATTATTTACATCTTTTCCTCTGAAATTGCTATCAGTGATTTTAAGACCTGTGAATCATTTGAACCTTAATACTTAACTTTTCATTAGAAATATTGTTTTCCTTCTTTATTACCTGTTACAATATGAGATTCTTTCTTGATTAAAGCCTCTTATTTTTCAGTAGTACTTCTTTGTTATTTTATAATTCTCAAATTGTTGCAAATCCAGGAAATGGCCTCGAATGTATTTATGTTAGTGTTTTGAATTTCAAAACTGTTTTTTCCTATTCTCATCTCTTAAAAGTTTGAAGTGACATTTGATTAAATTCTTTCACAATTAAATAAAATATTATTCTCCATGACTGTCCCAAACAGAAGACAGCCCAACATTGAACCTAACCTTCAAGATCAAACCAGTATTGCTCTAAACCTATTTAATACCATTCTACAAACAACAACTAACCGGGTCGAATTAGAATGTTCATGTGTTTTTATTGAGAGAGATATTAGCATCCAAGAACAACAGGAAGCTAGACAGAGACAGTTGAGAAACTGATTATGCTTCACCCTTCCTTTTCAATTCTTATCCTTAAGTTATTATTTTTTACCTTTATGGATGCCTTGATGGTATACTTTACAACCTTAAAGTATAAACCTAGGAACAACAGTAAGTTTCTTGTCATTTTAATTAAATTTGTACATATGTGTATATATGTAAATAGATATTTTTGTGTGACTAATGAAATTGATTTGATTGTGTTCCTTCGCTAGAGCTAAGACATAAGGACATATACCCAGTGTAATTGTATTCCTTTATCCAACTTTGGTAGATTATTTATGGGAAAGGAGCCCAATGGAGTCTTCTTTAAGTTTTTCAAACTCCTTAAAATTGAAAACATTGGTGAGCAGGAACTGGTCCGAGCTTAAGAAAAATCCACGGGACAGTGAAAGGAGTTTTATTTAAGTTTTTTATACTCCTTAAAATTGAAAACACCGACGAGCAGGAACTGGCCCGAGCTCGAGAAAAATCCATGGGACATTGAATGGAGTTTTATTTAATTTTTTCAGACTCCTTAAAATTGAAAACATCGGTGAGTAGGAACTAACCCAGGCTCAAGAAAAATCCATGGGATAGTAGTAGTTAGGTTATATTCTACTAATAAAATGGAAATTGTTAACAAGATGGTCTGATGGATTGACTGGTTCCAAAAGAGGAGGTTTATGCATCTCAGTAGCAAGAGGTTGCCCAACTATAGCTACTTTCTCATTATAGAGCTTGTATCCTAGTCATTGAATCCTTTTCCCCTTGTTCATCACTTCCATTGTAGTTTTAAACTTTGTTTTACAAGTGTGCTCCTCCCAGTTTTCAAAGAATGACACTTCAACAAATTATCAGAATTTGCAAGCATATTTTTCCAATCTAAAACTTTGTGGATTTCAACAGATATTATGATCATGATGTATTTCAGATCTAAAGACCATATAATATCATGTACTCCATCATCTACATCCGATACTTCAGTCCCACAACCTGGAATTCTAATAGCATGCTCTGGTACTAGTCAATAAATCTGGTACTTCAAGGTCACATTTTGGTAAAATAATCTACAAGTATGAAATGGTATTGGTATTAATATCCAAATGAGCGACGTGATCGTAGTCAAGCACCTGATGTAATAATCATTAGTAGGGTATCACTTTAGATAAGTTGGAGGTATGGACAAATCTATTGTGTTCTTTCTATTAATGATCATTTAAAGCATGCACTGAATTGGTTGTTATCTTTATGTACACATCCCATTACTTATCAAGTAAGTAGTTCCATCGCTAATGTAAACCATGACTGTCATTACATTACGTCAACCTTCCTTTACCTATCATAATTATCCAATACTTGTGTTGATTACCATCCTGTACATGTAATGATTGTTATCACTGAAATTTCATCCGCAAATGGTTACAGGAATACAACATCTCCAAACACCTATTAGTTCACATCCAGTCCCAAAAATGCATCTCCAAAAGGCACAAACTATACAACTGGTTATAAAATTGGCATGTGTAGAAACACTATAGGAAGCGCACGCACATGCATAGGCCAAAGAATCCAAAAGAGCGCCTGATGCGCAACTGTGTACGATAAAATTCGCACACTCCTATGAATGATGCATTTATGGTTCTTGTTGGCCACTCACCCACTTCTAGTTCAACTCCAAATTCGATTTGGCCCTCAAATCCGAGTTGAATCTGCATGGGGGTCTGGTCAAGGACCCGAGGGTGCTCTAAAGGGCCCCTTGTTCACACTAAAGACCGGTTGGATAATGCCTCAAATATTTTCTATAAAATGAGGCCATGGGTGCACTATGAATTCAAGAATCTCATTGTATTGTTATGGTGCCTCTATTCTCCTTCAAGAAACCTCTTTTCTTCAAGGAGCATACTAGCAACATCTCATTAAGCTATTCACCTCACCTCTTGAGGGAATAATCTTGGATTTCTTCACTATTTACTTTGTAGTTTGTCATTTGTAAGAAGAGCTCTCACATAGGGGACTCAAGAGCCCTCCCTAGAAGGAAGAGGGGATTCACAAGTCCTCCCTTCTCATTGGTGTTTGCACACTAATACAATTTATAAATTAGTGGCATGATTATTGGTTATTTGATTGATTTTTGGTTCAAGTTTCCTCATGCATTTTAGTTTCATTTCTTTAGTTATTTCTTTAATTATTTTTATCTTATTTGTTTCTTTATTTCATGTGATTGATTCATTTTATTTATACACTACCCTCTGTCCTATCTAGTAGGCCCAACTAGACTTGCAAGTGCCCTTCTTTTTCTCATTGGAGTGACGAAAATGACACAACAGATTGGCACGCCTTCCGAGCATTATGCAACAACAGCACTGTGTTTCTCAGCGCATTCTGGGCACAGTGCGCCAATAGGTCCTCAGTTCTCTTTGCATTGGAACCACATGCACCTATGTCTAAACTGTGACCTGTGCATCTATCTAGAATTTCAAAATTGTAAGAGTTTTTGGTGATGTTTTGAAGGCCCTTAGCCATCAAAATTTTGTTTTTCTGCAATTTGTAAATGCACCACACATAGATTCCCTTACCACATGAAGGGTTAGTCAAAACATAGGCACTTAGAGGGTTAAAAAGAACCATATTTCTCCTCTTTTTCTTTGATTTGCCACATGGATGGCTTGTTTTGATTGTAAAAGCTAAGTTAAAGATCATTTGTTAACACATATATAAACACTTGCAATGGGACTAGAAATCAAACTTCAATCATTGAGTATGCTCTTCTCCCGCACCATAGAGTGATCTTGAGAATCAAAAAAATGATTAAGAGAAGATTTCATCTCCCATAAAACAAAATATTTAGGAGAGGACAAAGGCCCCCCTAGGGCTCCTCTTAGTTTATTTTCAAAACATATTAAATTTGTAAGGGCCCACACATGCCCACATGTTGCAAAAATTAGGATAGTTTTTGAAGCTATTTTCTAAGTTTACATCACTAGGGGAGTTTAAAATATTATTGTAACAGGCCTATACATGCTCGCATGTTTGAAATCTAGAATAATTTTTTGAAACTTTCTTAGATTTAATCACATTAGGGAGTTTTAAAGGATTGGTAAGGACCCATATGTCCACATGCTAGTTCTTTAGGGACTTTAAAATTCTGCAAGGTTGTACCAATGGAATCTAGTAAGATAGATAATCAAGAATTGTAAGGACCACAGAAAGTCTACATGTTGCAAGGTGACACCCAACCTATTAAAAATTTGGCACATTTTATCACTTGCTCACACACAAAGTCACTAATCACTCACATAATTTCAACTCGAATTGTGGAGGTGGAAGTATGTTTCCTCCAAAGGGATTCCAAAATGCCCCACTATTTCTTGAAGGAATTATCCACTCCCACTTAATTCAAATGAGATTGGTTCATGTTGAGATTTGGTAGCTTGGAGGTACTTCTACATTGGAAACGCTCAGCATGCGGAAGTGACCAAGAAAAGTTTCTCCTAGTGACTTTATAAAGTGATTTTATAAAGTTGAGTCTTTTTATTTTTTAATGTAAAAGTGACTTTATGATGTTTTGAGTCACTTTAATGACTTAAGTGACCTCAACGAATGATTAAGTTGTAACCGTTGATCTTGAGGTAAAGTGAAGAGTCACTCATGGGAGATCAAGGTTTAGGAGAGTTACATTTCGAAATTATTTAAAGGTGGCTCATTAGGAGAAGGATGGCGCACTTTTGAGGAGACCTTGAGGGAAGGTGAAGGGGCATGAATCCCAAGGAAGAGTGTTGGCTTGAGAAAGAGCTACAGCAAGGAGGGATTGGAACGCATCCCAAGGAGAGGGATTGGAACACATTCCAAGGAGCATTGCAGCCATTAATACAATCTATACAGTGGTAGAAGAGAATGTCATACAACTGTGTAGGTTGGTCGTACAACAAAGGGAGGGTATATAAATCGATGTTGTAAGTTTACAGCATGTTGGCATGGATTTCTATGCAGTTTTACTGAGATTTTTGTTTTGTTCCATACAATTTCCTTTTGGCACGAATTTCTATCTAGATGTTGACAATTAGTGGAATATTATTGGTTTTCCTGGGTCATACAGGCCATACAACCATGGTTGTCTACCTTAGACACAGTCTGGGATTGTTTGCATAGTGTTGTAACTTGCTAGAAGAAGAGAATGAATGTGTTTTTATGATGATGCAACTTACTGATGTAATAGTTCTAATTTTACCTTAAGCTGAATAAACATTCTTTCTCCTCAAAACTGTCCATATTTTCTGTGTATTTCTTCAAGAATTTATGCACATATTTTTGTGCCAAATGAGAGTTAATGTCTGTTGTTCATAAATTATTTCCACTGCAATTTTATTTCAAAACTTGGTTAATAGTGCTTCAGCCCATAAAGAACAATGGTATGGTTGTTGGATATTTATAGGAGGCTGAAATCTAATTTAGTCTAAGTTTGATACCAAAATAAGGTGTATTTTAACATGGTATCAGAGTTAGGGCTCTGAATTTTAGTGGGCAACTTTGGTACTTGGGACAACAAGTGTTTTGCTGGTACATTTGCTTGAATAAGGCAGAAAAAGGTTCTTTGTTAGGTGGACAATGATGACTTCCAACATCAGGTTTGAAGATATATTGGAGGGGGTCTCCAACTACCTACAGTATAAGGTTAGAATCAACGGTGTTCTCAAGGAGAACAAATTGTGGTCATTTGTGAACACCATTGTGCTTATACCTGCTTCAGATCCCATAGCTCTTGATGTTCATGAGGTGAGGGAAGACAAGACTTAGAGAATCATCTTGGATGGGGTAAAATACCACCTTATTCCACACTTGGATGAGAAGAAGACAACCAATGAAATGTGGGTTTCAATGAAAGTCTTGTATGAGGCTAAGAATGAGAACTAGAAGATGGCTCTCTGGGACAAGCTCCATGGAGCTAGGATGGTCAAAGGAGAGAGTGTGGCCACCTACCTCATCTGGGTTTCACAGGTGAAGGACGAGTTGGCAGTTGTTGGAGAAGTCATTCCTGACTCAGAGTTGGTGCAGATATCCCTCAAAGGCTTCACCAAGGAGTGGGATTTTTTCGTCAAGTGTGTGGTGGGGAGAGAGAAGCTCCCTGATGGAGCAGATTGTTAGATGATTTTACGCAGGAGGAGATCTGGGAGGGGTCTTAGGAAAAGGCATTGGATGGTGCATATGACAAGAACGTTTCTCTTGTGGTAAAGGGAAATGAGAATAATAAAGACACAATGAAGGTGAAATGCTTTGGATGTCATAAGACTGGCCACTATGCTAGTCAATGTCTAAACAACAAGAAGAAGAAACCAGAACCATAGGTGTCAGCTTCAACAGAAGTCACAAATTTTGTTGAGAGATATGAGAAGGAGTTCTCTCTCATTACTGGTCCTATGGGTAGTGGATTCCTAGTGTTCGAGGACATTGAGTCTTGGTTTGTGGACAATGGAGCTTCTCGGCACATGACTGGGTTGAGGTTAGTTTTCCTCAATCTTACAGAGATAGACTCGGACTATAGAGTGAATTGTGGATCTGGCCCACAACTTACATTAAAGGGGGCTGGAAGGGTGATATTCCAACTAGAGTCAGGAGGTCTTCTGGAGGTTGAAGAGGTGTTATATATTCCATATTTAAAAGTTAATTTTCTCTCAGTGTCAACTTTGGATGAGAGTGGATTTGGAGTTGTTTTCTACGGTGGACATGTGTTTTAATATCCCATGGGAGACACTGATGACATAGTAGTGATTCTTAGTGTCAAGTATGAGGGCTTGTACAGGTCGATGGGTAGACCTATGTTGGGTTCCACTAGATTTATGGACTCATATTCTGTGTCGGAGAGTTAGCAGGTAGCACGGGAGAGAGAGTTGATACGGGGGAATCAGTCCTCTTCTGGGACTCTCAAGGGACTCAGCAGGCATGAGTCAACATATATGGATTCTCAAGAGAGTGTTCAGTCTCCTAGGCACTTAGCTTCATTTCTTGGTATAGCAGAGGTAGCAGCAGAGGCCTCCAGTGCAGTGGGAGTAATGTCTTCTTGTTCAGAGGGAGAAGAGACTTTTAGTACAGAGGGAGAAGTTATGGCAGCTGATGAGATGGAGACAGATTCAGGTGGTGATATGAAAATTACATCTCTCGCTAAGAGGGAGTGTTGAGATTTTGTAGCTTGGAGGTACTTCTGCATTGGCAACGCTCAACATGCGGAACTGACCAAGCAAATTTTCTCCTAGTGACTTTATAAAGTGTTTTTATAAAGTTGAGTCTTTTTATTTTTTAATGTAAAAGTGACTTTATGATGTTTTGAGTCACTTTAATGAATTAAGTGACCTCAATGAATGATTAATTGGTGACCGTTGATCTTGAGGGAAAGCGAAGAGTCACTCATGGCAGATCAAGGGTTAGGAGAGTTACATTTCAAAATTATTTAAAGGAAGCTCATTAGGATAAGGAGGGCGCTCTTTTGAGGAGATCTTGAGGGAAGGTGAAGGGGCATGAATCCCAAGAAAGAGTTTTGGCTTGAGGAAAAGATACAACAAGGAGGGATTGGCATGCATCCCAAGGAGAGGGATTGGCATGCATCCCAAGGAGAGGGATTGGAACACATCCCAAGGAGCATTGCAGCCATTAATACAGTCTGTACAACAGTAGAAGAGGAGGTCATACAACTGTGTAAGTTGGTCTTACAACAAAGGGAGGGCACAGAAATCGATGTTATAAGTTTACAGCATGTTGGCATGGATTTCTATAAAGTTTTGTTGAGATTTTATTTTTGTTCCGTCCAGTTTCCTTTTGGCACAAATTTATATGCAGATGTTGATAGTTAGTGGGAGATTATTGGTTTTCCTGGGTCATACAGGTCATACATCCATGGTTGTCTACCTTAGACACAGTCTGGGACTATTTGCATAGTGTTGTAACTTGCTAGAAGAAGAGAATGATAGTGTTTTTATGTTGATGCAGCTTGTTGATGTAATAGTTCTTATTTTACCTTAAGATGAATAAACATTCTTTCTCCTCAAAACTATCCATATTTTTTTTGTATTTCTTCAAGAGTTTATGCACATATTTTTGTGCCAAATGAGAGTTAATGTCTATTGTTCATAAATTATTTTCACTGCAATTTTATTTTAGAACTTGGTTAATAGTGCTTCAGTCCATAAAGAACAGTGGTATGGTTGTTGGATATTTATAGGAGGTTGAAATCTAATTTATTTTAAGTTTGATAATGAAATAAGGTGTATTTTAACAGTTCACACCTCCAATCTCTCAAACAACCACATCTAAATGTTTTCTAAAAACTCACTAAGTTTTCCTCCACAGGAGGTGCCAAAATAAAATTTTTAGTCTAGGTAGGATCTCGGGGATAGGCATCCAAATAACTCCCTGTTATTTGGTTCTCACATCTTCAAGCATTAGAAGTTGACAAATAGTGAGATATATTGTGAAGGTCCATATTATACAAATCTCTTGTTCATTTTAATCTCTCATCACCATTTTGCACACATTCATCTTTGCTAGTTGGACATCATAGGGGACCCACAAAATCCTTGTCGTTCTAGACGCTTGCAAAATCTCCCTCCTATACTAGGAGGATTTCCTAGTTTTGCCAACTCACTGGATCAACCATCTCACACCCCTGTGAGTGCTACCATTTTGGGATCAGCTTTACTTGGTTCCACTTTACTTGGGTCCACTTCCCAAGGTCATCCATCCACTATCTCTCCTTCACAAGGAGG
>JZKD02S2060768.1:30205-45737 GCA_000966675.3 Picea glauca | reverse complement strand
CATTATTGTCTCTGGTACACCAGAGGAGTTCCCACGAACTTCACTAGTGCAACTGGAGGAGTTGCCACGAACTTCGCCAGTGCAACTGGAGGAGTTCTAAATAAGTCCTCTGATACATCTAACTCTTTATGGGCACACTTCCCATTATTCTCTCGAGTACACTGGGGAATTTCTTGCGAACTCTTTCAATGCGACCGAAGGAGTTTCAAACACCACCTTCGATAGAGCAAAGCCTTTCACCGGATTTGTTCCCATGTCCTTCGATGCACTACTTATCCACGAGTTTCCCTATTCTATCACTAATGTGCCAACATATATGTCGACCCCTCATTGAAACTGAGTGTATCAGAAATGATCCTCTTTTCCTTGCAAACATAGATCTTATTAGTGACACTCCTTCATCTTGACACCTCTCCTATTCTCCTCCAACTTAGTGCCTTTGTGTTGCACCTGTTAGTTGGGATCCTATCATTTCTAAGGATTAATCTTTCGATGCCTAACTGGATCATTGGTGACTAATCGCATATCTCACCTGATTTACTTGATTTTAAGTCATAATTAAGTTTGTTTATGTCACCAATAGCTTTCATCGTGCATACCACGTTAGCTTGTTCACTTTGCGCTTCTTGATTTTATGTCTAAAAAATGATCATGAAAGTGTTGTATATTATCATATGGGTTAATTGCAACATATCTAGGCTTTGTGTTGGCTCTGAAACACGTCTTTGAAGAAAATTGGTCCTCCCAGCCCCTAAATAATGTTAAGTTCTCTGAACATTAGTTGGTTGTTTTCATGGATTTATATTTCTATGCTATTGGCACATTACATTATCTCCAATGGATTTACTAAGAGCCTATACAACACAGATGACATATGAACTAACAAAATTGAATTTGGGTGAAGCAAGAGCAAGGACGAGACCTAAAATTTCATTAAAAAACAACTATTCTCACAATTTTGGGCATTTGTCAAAGTGTATTTTTCATCCTGGAATAGGCCGAATGTATGAATTACACAATTACGATTCCAAGGAAACTGATGAAATCGAAATATGAGACCTGAAAGTGCCAAAACGATCACTAGGGATTTCTCTCCCAAACTAACCTCATCAATCGTTACATCGATAAAATGCTTGATGACATGTTTTGTTCTCTCGCTAGAAGCCTAATCCTAATCCTACATCGTATGAGAAAGTTATGAACCTTTAAACTCTCGCATAACAAGGTAATCAATCAGTGTCCTCCATTTCATGTCTATGCACAAAATTAAGATAATTTTAGCACAAATCATTATGAAAACGGAGTTTAAATATTTTAAAATTCTAATTATGGAAAAGAGTTTTAATTCTAATAATTTTAATGAAATTAAAATTGTGTCAATTTAAAATCATGTAAAATATGATAAGGAAGTTTTAAATGATACCAAACCATATGTTAAAAAGGTTTAAATAATATCAAAGAATATATAGACATGGAGTGAGGATCATGTAGAGGGATTTCCCATGGCCCACGTGCCCCCCTTCACTTTGTCCATTTTAAAATTTCACACATGCCTCCCTTAAAACATTTAAACAAGCATTTAAAACCCACGTGCATATCCAGAGAAGTTAAGAAGCACATCGTCGAATTTATTTGGAGCAGTTAAGAAGAAGTCAAACAAAGAAACACAACACACCATAGGATTTTTGTTGATGGACACTGGTTCACACCAAAGGAGTTTTGTGGATGGATGTCAGTGCACCCGGAGCAGTTGCTAGGAACTTTATCAGTACACCCAGAGCAGTTGTTGAAAACTTTACTAGTACACCCCAGTACACCCAGAGCACACCCCACTACACCCGGAGCAGTTGCTCAGAAATGTTTCCATACACCTAAAATAGTTGACAACATGGTGGCCAGGAAAACAAGGTTCTAAGAAATGTTTCCATACACCTAAAATAGTTGACAACATGGTGGTCAGGAAAGCAAGGTTCTAATAGTTAATTATTTATGGGTGCGTTGGTTGGTTAGTCGGATTGAGTGTCATCATTTGTATGAAGTGGATAAGGAGGGGGCCCAACCCACAACCCCCTCCATGTGATACAACTTGAATTTGGAGTATGATGGGAAAGGGGTATGGCATGCCACCCCATTCCCCCATTCGTTGAAACATGTGGAACATGGTGGGAAAGGGGGCACCTCACCTCCCCCCACTTTTTTTTTTTCTTTTATATATATATTAAAAGTTTTTCACATAAAACCATACGTTCATACCATGAAGGAGAGAGAAGGGCTTATAACCCCTTATTTTAATTTTTTTTTAAATAGATTTAACTATTGATTTATTTACCCTCCTTCCCATTTTTAATAAGAATATTAAAATTTTCAATCAAACTTTCATGGAACCATTGCTCAACGAGCTGATCTAACTCAATAGGTAACACACCTACGACGGAAGCATAGTCTAATCTTAGGTATGGAAATGATCGCGTGCAAATCCATATGATGTGATGCAACTGGAGCTCCTCTAACATTCCAAGACTTTCCTCAACCATCAACTCGATAGCAATGAAGCTAATTGTTGGATCTTCACTGACTCAACCAGAGAAGTCTGTGCCTTCTTTGCTGACACATACCAGAGAAATTCGTAACTTTATTTCTGAAATAAGAGTTCGTGACTTTCTTGTTGAAACAGGAGTTTGTGCTTTTATTGCCGAAACAGGGACAAGAGCCTACCAAACTTCCTTTCGTATTTTGGCCACAATTTTTGACTTAGATATTTGTTTTGCACATTTCATATAATGTTGGAAAGGTATTTCCAAGATATGCAACTTCATAGTTATATCATTTGAGAAATTACTAACCAATTGTTCACATCTTTTAGGATTAAAATCTATCACGTTGTCAACTACCCCGGAGAACATAGTGTCTCAACCAAGAATAGAGAAACAAGGAACAAAATTCGGGGAAGCATATACGAACTCTTACTTAGTTAATTTTTTCAGTTCTATGGTTTCAAATTAATGGTTTTAATAGTTATCTCATGGTTACTCTGAGGTCACTCATCTGTTGCATGTTGAATGGTGTCATGTACCTACGCCAAAGGAAGGTCATACTCAGCAGTCTGGATATGCTAGCATGTAAAGAAATCATATCATGAAGGCACATTTGCCACACATCAAGGAAAACTACCAATATGCAACAATATCCTCACAAACACAATATGTTGTCGGAGATGATGGACTAACAACAACTATAATTGTTGTCATAGCAAGAAGGGGGCAACGAAAGGGATTCGAACTCAATTAACTGAAGAAGCATTCTGAATCTCATTATGATTGAATATCAAACCTAGAGACAGAAGTGTTTTCCCATGTCCAGACCAGTCTCCATGGTGGGTGAGGTGCACTATTGCCGAAATATATGATGGCCCACCAACAATTAAAGAAAAATGCAAATTGTAATTGTATATTATATATTAGATCATAAACATTCATGTTTTTCTTACTCGCTCATTAATATGAAAGGGATAAGGAAAAAAGTTTGTAAATGAAAGGTCATGGGAGAAGGCGGAAGGCCAAGGGTCATGTTGAACTTAAATAAATACAAGGATTGTATCCAAGTAAAGGGTTTTGGGATCTTCAAGCACTATACATTTTTTGAACTATTTGGGGAATATTGTGCTAACTAAAGTTGAAAAACCCTCCTTTGATTTAGGGGGGTCCAGAATGCTCAAAAATGATCCAGGGGGATCTAAAATGCTCAAAAATTGATATTCTCGAATGATAATGAAAATGACTCCATTGCATAGAGCTCAGCGATAGATTTCCAATGGCACAAAAATCCCCTGAAACGGAGTTCGTATGCGAAAGTTATGGCCCTTCAAAATTTTGGTCAAACAAGGTCAAAAAGTTAAAGGGGTGCCACGTGGCACCACTAGAAGGGTGACATGTGGCACATCCATATAGGTCCATACAACGCTGACATCATGACACCACAGGGACACATGTGTCATATCGAGTTGGCAAGGTAATAGGGAAATCGTACAATCTGAGTGGACCAATCAGAGTTCAACATGTGGCCAATGAGAGACTACCACATGGCAGTCTCCCATTGGCCTTATATGGCTTGGTTTATCAAAAAATTTATGGGTCGACTGGAGTCGAACCCTCGACCTCACACATACAAATCCAACGCCTTTTCCATTACACTAACACTATGTCACTTAACCATTTTTGGCGTGACATATATTTAAGTTTGTTTGGAGATTTAATGGGTGGGAAAAGGGCCGAGGGATAAGTCCTCGACCCATTGTCTATGTATTGCAATGTAACCATAACCTATAGTCGAGCAAGAGGTTTAAACATTGGTTAATACCACAACTATATTAACATATAGTTTCAACAAAATACCATAATATATCACATGGCTGACGAGGTTTGACCTCGCGACCCACCATATAATATTTGAACATTTTAACCACTGCGCCCAAATACCCCTTGTTATGAGAATCTGCCAACTATATAATTATTGCTTGCCTATGGTTCCGATTGGAGGTTAGGGCTTGTGCCCTATTTAATTCGGTGCCTAAATCGAGGTAAGGACAGAGTACAAACATCGTAACACATTCCAAGAAGTGAATCATCGGGTTATACATATAATCTTGTGCAAATTTGTCTCAATTTACAAGCAAGAGATGTTTTAGTTTTGATTTTCCTCGTTTTGCATGCCATTGAGTTCTTTGAGGGAAGTATATAGTGTTTATACTCATTTTTCTCAAGATTTTCGAGAGGAATATGATGGTGATATCTATTCTGTGTAAAAATTCTATGTATGAAAAGTATTATTCCAATTTGTCATGTATGAGACCCGTAGTCTCGTTATGCGTGCAAAAAGGGGGTCTTTAAGCACATGTTCAGAACATAGTCAAGTTTATACTCATTTTTCTTAGAATTTCATGAGGATTTCAGTGGTAACCTTTTTTTTCGGATTGAGCAGTAGAATTGAAGGGTGTCTTCAAAAACTTGGTATTTGTAAGTCCATTCATTGTAATTTTGGCATTTGAGCATTAAAGAGCAGTCTCATTGATTGAAAAGGGACCCAGATCGTAGCCCAAGATGGGTGAACTCTGTTAACGAATTATTATTGTGCCATTTGAATTGTTGTTGATCTTACTTTACTTCATTTCAACATTTTATGTCTGCAAGTTATTCATCATTATTATTGAAGTTTATGGATAAGTAAGATATTCACATGTTATTTGCAAATAGTCATATCCATCTTAATTTTTTGAATCTGGTCATGTATTTATGTGTATTTAAGAAATAACTTTACATATAAGGATTTTGGATCAAGTTGGTATCAGAGTTGGTTTTGACGTGCATTTTCAAGTGAATACTTACGAGGTCCAAATCTAAGTGAGGTGAAGGCAAGCTTACAAGTTATAATCCTGAAATTGGTTCAAGGAGCTTCACTCAAAGCGGAAATATGACTTCACCAAGAAGGTTAAAGCTAGATGTATTATCGTTCTAAGAAGTCTTATCGTTCTCATGATTTGCCTTTGTTAAAGCTAGATGTAAATTTTGATTTTCCTAATTATGATGGAGAGTTGAATGCAAAGAAGTTGGATAATTGAGTCAAATAGATTGAAGTATATTGCAGGATACAGAAAATCATAGAGGACACTTCAAATATACAGTTGGCTACTCTTCGCTTGAGCGACACAACTTTGATATGGTGGTAGAGCTAGACACAAGTTGATCTTATACAACATGGTAAAATCATTTCTTCCTGAATTGAATTTATTGTTGTATTAATAAAACAATTTTATCCATTAGCTTATATGAAAACATCAATGATTTCTTGGCAACATCTAAGGGTAAAAAAAAGGCCATGACCATAGTTCAATATCTTGGATCATATTTTGATGATGAAACTAAGGTTACAGCATGGGAATCAAAGGTAAATCTTATTTCAAAGCAAGTTGTTCAAAATTTGGGATTGGAAACTAGGCCTCATATGAGACTGTGTCCTTTGGTTTGGATTTGTGATAAAGTTCAGGTACGGGTAATTAAGAAATAGAAGTTATAGTTTGTGATGACAACTAGTTTCATTGATGAGGTACAGTTAGACATGGTTCCACTTTACATTTGTGGGATGGTTTTGGGAAGTCCATACTTGTATGACAGGAAGGCCATTTTCTATAGGGAACATAACAAGTATCATGTTTTGAAGGATGGGATTGAGTTCATTGTGAGAGCTCATCAGATGACGACAAACTTGACAATTGTCACTACAAGGCACATGTTATTAAATGCTAGTATCTAGGATCCAGATTTACATCCTATGGTTGAAAAAAAAAAGGTTATTTGGTTGATGGTGTTCCTGTGAAGAAGGGAAAATATGTTTATGGTTCATTCTCTTTTGCATATGTATATTCAATTTTTTTGTTCAGTCTATTACTAATCAATGGTGTATGGTTAGCTACTGCAACAATGAATGACAGAGTTTTTGAATTTAAGGTAATGGTTAAGTTGGTCGACAATTTTGTTTCAGTATTCATTATGGTTTTGATGAGTCAAGTTCTCTTTATCGAAGAGGAAAGTATTAATGATACTAGACAAGAGAGGCAACAATATACTCACTTCATTTCTGAATAATCCATACTTTTGGAGGTCCAAAATTTCTTCAGTGGGAAGGTGTGATCTGGGAGGATCCAGAGCACTCAAAAATGATCCACGAGGATCTAAAATGATCTAATATAGATCTTCTCATATTCTAATGAAAATGACTCCATTGTGTAGAACTCAGCGATAGCTTTCCAACGGTGAAAAAATTGCCTCAAACGAAGTTCGTATGTGAAAGTTATGGCCCTTAAAACGTTTGGTCAAATAGGGTCAAAAAGTCAAAGGGATTCCACGTGGCACCACTGGAAGGGTGACACATGGCACATCTGTACAAGTCCATACAATGCTAACATGGCAACACCACAGGGTGACATGTGCATATCAAGTTGGCAAGGTGACAGTGAAACCGTACAATCCGAGTGGACCAATCAGATTTTGATACGTGGCATGTTTACATAGGAATCAGGTGGACCAATTAGAGACTACCACATGGCAGTCTCCTATTGGCCTTATATGGCTTGGTTTATCAAAAAATTTATGGGTCGACCGGATTCGAACCCCCGACCTCACACGTACAAATCCAACGCCTTTGTCATTACACCACCACTATGTCAGTTAATTGTTTATGGAATGAAATGTATTTAAGTTTGTTTAGAGGTTTAATCAGTGGGAAAAGAGTCGAGGGCTAAGCCCCCGGCCCATGGTCTATGTATTTCAATGTAACCGTAACTTATATTCGAGCGGGAGGTTTAAACATTGGTTAATGCCACAACTATATTAACATATAGGTTCAACAAAATACCATTATATATGGTGTGGTCGATGGGGTTTGACCCTGCGAACCACCATATAATATTTGAATGTTTTAACCACTATGCCCAAAGCACCCCTTGTTATAGGAATCCGCCAACTATATAGTTATTTCTTGCCTATGCTTCTGGTTGGAGGTTAGGGCCCGCAGCCTATTAAAGTCGGTGCTTGGACCGAGGTAAGGACAGAGTACAAATATCGTAATGCATGTCAAGAAGTGGGTTATGCATAGAATCTCATGCAATTCATATTGATTTGTGTGCAAGAGGTGTTCTAGTTTTGATTTGCCTCGTTTTGTGTGTCATTGAGTTCTTTGAGGGAAGTATAGAGTGTTTATACTCATTTTTCTTAGAATTTTGAGAGGAATATGATGGTGATGTTTATTCTATGTAAAAATTCTATGTAGGAAAAGTCTTAGTCCAATTTTTCATGTATGAGACCCATAGTCTCATACATGCGTGCAAAAGGGGGTCTTTAAGCACCTGTTCAGAACATAGTCAAATTTATACTCATTTTTCTCAGAATTTTGTGAGGAATTCATTGTTAACCTTTGTTTATAGGATTAAGAAACAAAATTGAAGGGTGTCTTCAAAAACTTGGTATTTGTAAGTCTATTCATTGTAATTTTAGCATTTGAGCATTAAAGAGCGGTCTCACTGATTGAAAAGGGACCCGGAGACGTAGCCCAAGATGGGTGAACTCCATTAACAAATTATTATTGTGTCATTTGAATTGTTGTTGATCTTACTTTACTTCGTTTCAACATTTTATTTCCGCAAGTTATTCATCATTGTTATTGAAGTTTATGAATAAATAATACATTCACATGTTATTTGCAAATAGTCATATCGATGTTTATTTTCCAAATCTGGTCGGATGCTTATATGTATTTAAGAAATGATTTGGCATTTAAGGATTTTCGGATCATCCTTAGATATTTCATGTACTATCACATAAATTTTAATGAGGAGAAGCATGTTTGGCCAAGCTATTTTATGGAGAGCTTTCATTCTCATGTTGGACATATTATGGACTATTCCTTTTTAGTTTTTTCCATCACTCAGGTTGTGTAAGAATGTGCTTCATATTGTAGACTATTATTATGATTATGTATGATGGTTTCATTCTTATTTCTATTCTTCGGAGAATATTTGTCTAAATTTGCGGGCGTAGAACCGTAAATGGTTGTTTAAATGCTAGACTACTCCATGTTTACAGTTGCTTGTTCATCTTCTTGTCTTTTCTCTATGTGAACTATTTCTCGTGCTCTTGACATGATCATGGATGGTTCTATGTTTACTTTATGGTTACCTTGGTTTCATCCATATGCATACATCTTAGATTAACTACATTTCATTATTTAGCTTAGGAAACCTTCATCGGTGGATTGGGTCAAAATTGATAAACCTCAAACCAAAAATGGTTGTCGGGATAGAATATGAATGGGTTCCTTATTCCAAATAGTGAGAGGTCTAATTGGGACTTCTTATCGTAGGTAACCCTTGTTGTTGAAAATGGGTGATTTTTCCCATGCCAACACATAGGAAGGTGGATATCCAAAAACTCACATTTCCATATATCAAAGGTACTACAAATCAAATTGGAAAAATACTAAGAAGTAGGAGCATAATGATAGCCTTCACTCCTGCGAACACTATTAGAGTATTGGTAGACTTGGTGAAAGACTTATTAGATCTGAGGAAATTGAAAGGTGTCTATAAAATCCCATGTTACTATGGAAAAGTCTATATTGGTGAAATTGGATAGTCACTACATGTGCACTTAAAAGAACATGCAATAAATAAATTTAAATATTGAACCTCAAGATCATCTCTCACAACATTAAATGGAGGCCAAAATTATACCCCACAATATAACTATTTCAACAACGTGGAAGTGCATACTTGGTTAAGCAAGATCGAGCTAGAATTTATTTTGCAACACATGCACATTCAAACTAAAAGCATTTAGAACACGGATTGAAAACATATGACAAAATTTTTTAGAAAGGATCATTTTAATTCATGAATCACTCGTTCCACCATACTTGTGTGTGCAGTACACCGAACAAGAAGGTTGTTTCCACTGCTACATTAGTGGAAGAAACTGACACTAATGCAACTACAAGTGTCTAGGGTATGTTATTTGGTTACATCAACTGCAAACATCATACAATTAGATAAAGAAAAAAATAAACAATAAACTATATATATATATATATATATATATATATATATATATATAATCAATGAAGAACACATAGATGATCAAGATAGTAACCTCCTCCATGAAAATTTCATCTCTAGTGGTCTCCATGGGCCCATAAAAACATTTCCCATCGCTCAAGCATTTATGAGAGTCACATGAACTAGGATGGGAAATCCTAGTCTATCTATGTGCCCTCTCCTAGATGGACTCTACTACAGGGCCTGAAGGCCCAACATCACCTAAATATTCCTCCTGGTGGGATGATTATATCAATGTGCTATGTTGCACCATGCTACGGTTCAAGGTGGACATGGATGTTTTGTTCTAGCTCATGTTTTGTTCTATGGGAGGATGTTGGGCAAGGGGGTTAGGCCTCCGCTTAGTAGGTCGAGGACCTAGAAATGGACCATGCCTAACATTTTCTCCATCCTATGTGGACCTATGACCCACCCCATAGAATTAATCAATGTTAAAGTAGCTAACATGGTGACCTAAATAAAACTCTACCTGTAATTTTCTAAGGAAATACAAAGGCACCTCCCTATTATTGCAGGGAGGTTTGTCAAATACCATAAACCACCTATCCATCCAATTGTATAAAAATGGTTGGTAGGTGCACCAATCCATATAAATGTGTCTCTTTGTGACTGGTGATTGTAATCCAGTTCTTGGGTCAATAAACAATGTCATCAACTATTGTTTTGAAATGTTGAGGTATTTAGCTTGGTTTTTATCTAGAACCATCCTACAATATTCATACATTTTGGCCATGTAATAAAAAATGTTTGTTAATTGGCCTTGGGAATTTGTAATAGAAGATACAATGGTGTCTAGGGATGTGGCTAGCGACAGTTGTGAGGGCTCTCTGGTATTTCTTGGGTCTTCTATAAGGCTTCTTAGAGAACTCAACCCTGCATCAATTTTATGTTTATCGGTTCTCGTTTGGGGTTTGGTGTGTGTTATCACTCTGTAAATTTTGTTCGGTTGAATAGACAAATGATAGAGGTAATTGTTTCAACCTACTTTAGAGCTGGGCACTAGCCTACTCAACTCAAAGAGGGCTCTCTCATGTCACTTGATATTTCTTTGATAATAAGTGGCTAGATTTGGTTTGTTTTGGGGGTTTTTATAAAGTTACTGGCGAGGAAGGGGTGGGACACTCAGGGCTATGGAGTCAAAATTCTGAAAGTGAATTTTGAAATCTAGGAAGGAAATTACACAGTTTAAATTGCTTAAGCCAAGAGCATCATAAGATGAATTCTGGACCTTTAACTCTCCAACTTAAACAGAAGAAAATGTAAATGGACTTAAGGAACACAGGAAATACATACAACGAAAGGAGACGAAACTCATATCACCACCATTAGAATCTTTTCATAGAGACTTCAAAAGCTTTTGCATATATATTCAATTCATCTTCAGTAATTGAAAAAGTCCTGCTACGAGGGCAGGCCCCTCTCAGGCCAGTATTTTTTCATTTGTATTAGAAATATTATTTAGATAAATTACATCCAGGATTCAAAACGAATCAACTACCCCACCGTTCCAAAAATAGACGTCGGTTACAAAAAGGAGTAACGTATACTAATTGTTCTCCTACTTTATAGGGAGCATTATAAACAAACTGACATATTTGAGATTTTCTCTTTGAACGTCACATGTCTACATCATTACAAAATTCTCTGAAGCATGCTAAATTTAGCTTGAAAACTATTTCAGATTAGCAATTTCTTCCTTCCAGGTGTCAAGCCAAGCAGGCTGATTTTCTCCAACGCCTTCAACCACCTCATCTTTTACCTATGTCTTCTAATGCTTTTTATTCTTCCTCTTGACAGCTACTATATGGTGCTTGTCTGTGTATCTGTTGATGATTAAATCCTTCATGATGGGATTTAACCTGACCTCTTTATCTACTCCTGGCTCTCCCACAGGCTTTATATGAAATTTTGTTGCCAAGATTCGTGCAACCAACTTCTCTTTCCTCTTCAATGATGAATTTGTCATATTCGTTGAAAATCCTGGTTCAATGGATGTTGTTTGGTATTCTTTTTCCATGTTTCCCGGTTTTGTAGAAAACATAATTCTTATCTCCCTTAATTTGCACATAAATTAGGAAGTTGATCCAGTTTGTAACTACCCCGTTTACGAATGAAACGTTGATTTTCCAAAACAGAGAAACACCATCCATATTTTGAAGGACAGTAGTCATCGAGTTCTAATCATGAATTACTAACAAAGTACTTATAGGTACAATGGTTTGTCACACTCAGAGAATCTATTTTGAATGATGAGCCTTCGAATTCGTCAGCTGGCAGTGCTCACCTGGCATCTCATGGATGAAAGGTACTCGAACAAATGGCGTGAAGTGATTTGACCGACCATCCCTTTCCCTATGCAATCCTTGGATTTGACATACATCAAATGACTTTCTGACATGTGACATTGGGGTGAACTTGGGCGGTTTCAGACTTACCTACTCTTCCCCTCGATTTTCATCTGGTGGTGCCACATACCTTCGAAACAAAACCACGGTATTTTCCCTGGCCCGCTCTCGAGCAATTAACCTTCGCGCTATTTCCTCGCCCGATCTGTCCTTCGACCATTGATTCGACAGCGCTCAAGATCACGATCTATTGGGCCCCATCCACTTTACCTCTCTGCTATATTTATCCATGTCCGTTGGATACGGCTTTGTCCGCCAGTCTGTCGCTCCTCCATACTAACTTAGCCCCCTACTAATTTCTAAGGCTGGGTTTTCAACAAAAAAAAAGTTGTTTACAGTGATAACATAGGTTCCAACTGGGGATGTTATCCTCCCTACGAGGTAGCAAAGAACAGTAGACCCTGTACCTTATCGATTCCTCCCTATTATTACAGGGAGGTTTTTCAAATACCATAAACCACCTATCCATCCAATTGTCTAAAAATGGTTGGTAGGTGCACCAATCCATATAAATGTGTCTCTTTGTGACTGGTGGTTGTAATCCAGTTCTTGGGTCAATAAACAATGTCATCAACTATCGTTTTGAAATGTTGAGGTCTTTAGCTTGGTTTTTATCTAGAACCATCCTACAATATTCATACATTTTGGCCATGTAATAACAAATGTTTGTTAATTGGCCTTGGGAATTTGTAATAGAAGATACAATGGTGTCTAGGTATGTGGCTAGCGACAGTTATGAGGGCTCTCTACTATTTCTTAGTTCTTGTATAAGGCTTCTTAGAGAACTCAACCCTGCATCAATTTTATGTTTATCGGTTCTCGTTTGGGGTTTGGTGTGTGTTAGCACTCTGTAAAATTTTTCCGGTTGAATAGAAAAATGATAGAGGTAATTGTTTCAACCTACTTTAGAGTTGGGCACTAGCCTACTCAACTCAGAGAGGGATCTCTCATGTCACTTGATATTTCTTTGATAATCAGTGGCTAGATTTGGTTTTTTTGGGGGGGTTCTATAAAGTTACTAGTGAGGAAGGGGTGGGACACCTAGGGCTATGGAGTCAAAATTCTGAAAGTGAATGAAAACAATAACCAACCGATAGAACTCTCTACAGGATAAAGGCTGAATGAGGCGATGGATCTGAGTTATAAACTGAATTTAAGCAAAGTGTAGGAAGAAAGAGGAAACAAATAATTGCATTAGAGCATTACTGGAATGAATTTCCGAATTAGCTAGGAAGGAAATTACACAGTTTAAATTGCTTAAGCCCAGAGCATCATAAGATGAATTTAGGACCTTTAACTCTCCAACTTAAACAGAATAAAATGTAAATGGAATTAAGGAACACAGGAAATACATACAACGAAAGGAGACAAAACTCATATCACCACCATTAGAATCTTTTCATAGAGACTTCAAAAGATTTTGCATATATATTCAATTCATCTCCAGTAATTGACAAAGCCCTCCTACTATGAGGGCAGGCCCCTCTCAGGTCAGTCTTTTTTCATTCATCTTAGAAATATTATATAGATAAATTACATCAAGGATTCAAAATGACTCAACTACCCCACCGTTCCAAAAATAGACGTCAGTTACAAAAAGGAGTAACGTATAATAATTGTTCTCCTACTTTATATGGAGCGTTATAAACAAATTGACATATTTGAGATTTTCTCTTTGAACATCACATGTCTACATCATTACAAAATTCTCTGAAGCATGCTAAATTTAGCTTGAAAACTATTTCAGATTAGCAATTTCTTCCTTCCAGGTGTCAATCCAAGCAGGCTGATTTTCTCCAACGCCTTCAACCACCTCATATTTTACCTCTGTCTTCTAATGCTTGTTCTGCTTCCTCTTGACAGCTAGTGTATGGTGCTCTCCTGTGTATCTGTGCTCTCCTGCAGGCTTTATATGAAATTTCGTTGCTATGATTCGTGCAACCAACTTCTCTTTCCTCTTCAATGATGAATTTTTCATATTCGTTGAAAATCCTGGTTCAATGGATGCTGCTTGGTCTTGTTTGTCCATGTTTCCTAGTTTTGCAGAAAATATAAGTCTTATCTCCCTTAATTTGCACAGAAATTAGGAAGTTGATCCAGTTTGTAATTACCCCATTTACGAATGAAACGTTGATTTCCCAAAACAGAGAAATGCCATCCATATTTTGAAGGACAATATTCATCGAGTTCTAATCATGAATTACTGAAAAAGTACTTACAGGTACAATGGGTTGTCACACTTGGCTAATCTATTTTGAATGATGAGCCTTCGAATTCATCATCTGGCGGTGCTCACCTGGAATCTCGTGGACAAAAGGTACTCGAACAAATGGCATGAAGTGATTTGACCGGCCATCCCTTTCCCTATGCAATCCTTGGATTTTACATATATAAAATGACTTTCTGACACGTGACATCAGGGCGAATTTGGGCAGTTTCAGACTTACTCGCTCTTCCCCCCGATATGCATCTGGTGGCACCACATACCTTCAGAACAAAACCGCGGTATTTTCCTTGACCCTCTCTCGAGCGATTAACCTTCGCGCTACTTCCTCTCTCGATGTGTCCTTCAACCTTTGATTCGGCAGTGCTCAAGATCACAATCTATTGGACCCCATCTTCTTTACCTCTCTACTATATTTATCCCTATCTGTCAGATACGGCTTCGTCCACCAGTCTGTCGCTCCTCCATAGTAACTTAGCCTCCTCCTAATTTCCAAGGCTGGGTTTTCAACAAAAAAAAAAAAAATGTTTACAGTGATAACATAGGTTCCAATTGGGGATGTTATCCTCCCTGTGAAGTAGCAAAGAACAGTAGACCATGTACCTTATCCATTAGGATTCTCATAATAGGTGTGTGCCATACTCTGACCTGGAGATTGAACATTGGGTATACTGCTAAAAATATAGCTGAAAACTTTATTTGGGAACTAAAAATGCTTGATCATCAAGCTTATTTACACCTAACTACCCGAACTGCTGAAGCAAAATGCCAGTTAGGTGAAATGAAAATGCCAATGCAGCCATGCCATCATTTTACCTGACGCTTCGTTTCTTTGCACATACCTGATCCAACATTTGCTCGCCAATGACTTCTTTGGGAAGTTATTGTTATCACTAAAATTTTGTCCGCACATGATGACAAGAACTCTGCATCATCAAAACAGGACTAAAGTCATTCATGGCACAGGATTAATTCCACAGCATGGCAAAAGGGCCAAAAAAATATACAAAATGACCAAAAAATTGAAGGGTGCTTTACAGAACCGGGGTGCGCGCGCATATGCGCGTAACAGCAACGTACAATGCGCGCATGCGCGCACGATCTGCAGCTGTTGGGCGAAAAACGCACGCACCTGCTAAACGACGCATTTATTGAAATTGGTCAGCCTCCCAACCACTAATGGATCAGCTCCCAAGTCGATTTGACACCAAATCCGAGCTCAATCCGCATGGTGGGCTGGTC
>JZKD02S2060768.1:0-16409 GCA_000966675.3 Picea glauca | reverse complement strand
TTTTGTTTTGTTTTCCCTAACCCTTTCCTTTTACAGCTGTCATGCCTAGCAGAGCCCAACTGGGCATGTAAGCACCTCTGATTTGCTCACTTAGTGACGAATTGGGTGCAAACAGTGATAAGTGAATTCAAATCTTAGAATTTCAAAATTATTAGGACTATTCATTATTTCTAGCCAAACTACAAATGGATCTTTCAACACATGCATAAAACAACAATTACTTTTTATTTCTTCCATTGCATTCTTGTTTTCAAGTGATTCACCCTGTTGATTTCCACTAAGAGGCTGAAAAATATGTTGAGACTGTTGTAAATAACAATCTTCTGAATCAAAAGACAGTGTTGACTGAAATGAAACCTATGGTATAAAACAATCCATATCTAATAGTGGCATTGATTTGTCATCCTCTTCATTTCTAAGATTACAACCCATCATAAGATGAAAATTCTACTTATTAAAATTTTCCATATAGCATGCCACAGGGTCATAAAACACATGAGAGGACATTTCTTTATGATGAATCAAAACAGAAGGACAGGCTTCCTTCACAAGTGTTTTTTGTTCTTTCTCTACTTCTTCAATCCTAAGAACATTTTCAAATGAAATGGCAGTAATAGGTTTGTCTACTCTTCCATGCATATCAACAAAAATATTCACACATTCTTGGACATCTTCAAATATGACAGCCATATTATGTGCATCAAGGCTATCCTCATGTTCATCAAACAATTCTGATTTGGTTTTATTAACCTTCTGGAAATTTGCTTGAGGACTGTCGTTTTGACTTTCAAATGAATGAATGGAAATAAGTTCATGTTCATAATCTTCTTGCAAATGTGAAAAGCTAACATCATGCACTATTTCACAGTTTAGAGTTCCCATGGATGCATTTTCAAAACCATGATTTTCAAATGAATCAAACAAAACCACTACCTCTTTATTATCTTTCTGTATTTCTGATTGAAGAGTGGAATACATTGTTTTGTTGCTTTCCTGCAACTCTGTGTTATTTGTTGGTCTATCGCTCGAATTCTCCATAGATGCATTTTCAAAGACCTCATCTCTATTTAGGAAACTTATAAATTGGACCACCACGTCATTCTTAGGGGAAGAAAGACAACTTTGAAACACTTTATTTTGTAGGAAATCTAGTTGCATATCTATATTAGTTTCAGGGGGGAGGAAAATGACCTTTAACAACAATTTCTTGATCAACTTCCTCTTCATTTTCAGGCTGGTAACTGAGCATAGACTGCAATTCTGAACTGAAATAACCTCCCATGTAATCAACCTCATGATGATTTAATGCATATGAAGGTTCCTGATCTTCCTCATTGACAAAAATTTTCCCATGTAAAGTGTTATTATGGCAATCAGACTTTCTTGTTTCATTTGTTATCTCATGATTTGATTTCAACAATTCAAAGGAGGAGAAACATAATGGAAGATGGTTTTCATTCGTAAGTCCATTGCATTTTGGATATTCAGCATCATATGTGGAAGATTTCTAATCTGGAACATTTTGGACATCTTGCTTCAGCAATTTGAAAGAAGAAAAACACAATGGCAAGGTTCTTTCACTTGATTCAAAATCTTCTTCATTTTATTTACTTCTGTCACATGCACTTTTTTCCATTTCTCTAGGATGTTGAACACACTTCTCTTCAAATTTCTCTCTAACCGATGGCCACACTTCTTTGTCAACTTTTCTGAGTGGATCATTGTGATTTGGAATCATCATATCCTCCTTTGCTTCAATGATGATCTTAGCATTTTCTTTCAACAATTTAAATGAAGAAAATCATAAAGGTAAAGAATTCCCTTCAGCTGATTCAGTACTTTCTTCTTTGTAACTATGATATGTAGGCTGATTTCTCTCATTACACTATTGAAAAGGAACATTTTCTGATAGAGAACATGCAGTTGGTCGTTCTAGGAAGTCAACATCACAATCATCATCATATTCATCATATATAGGCAAATCAATAACATCTGCTATGTCATCTAACAAGAAAAAACTTGGAACATCAACCTTCTTTCAACAAGTTGATTTGCAAATTCATCTTCTTGACTGTCTACAAATGAATACATAAAACAATCAGCCTCCTGCTTATCATGTGATGGATCAGAAGCTAAATCAGCACCTCCTCTTTCAACAAGTGGAATATAATTTTTTGCAAAATCATGGGCATTAAAAACTTCAAGAGGGCATATGATATCACTAACTCTCTACTCAAGATTCCAATCAATTGTTTTATGTTCATATTCACTTTCATGTTCTTGAGCATTCAACCCCTCATTTTGAATATGTTCACATTCTTGGATATTGTGTTGAATCTCCTGAGCATCATTAAACATTTGTTGTAAGGACTTAGGTATTATTTCCATCAGGAGGAAAGAAATATCTAGATGAAGAGTAGCTGCATAATGGAGCATGGCAATAGATTAATGGGTTGAATTTCTTTGGAAAAATTGTAATAGATACTGTAAAACCTTCTACTGAATATAGAAATAGTTTCATTGATCTATCTTTTTAAGGCATATAACTATGTAAGTTGTAGATCCAAATATTTCTTCCTGCCCCAAAACTTTAAAAAGACACTCTTCAATTCCTCCCATGAGCTAATTTTTTTTGGCTGCACATGTTTAAACTAGTCTTTGGTGTCCCCTTTCAAGGATTGAGAGAAGGCCCTCATACAAACATCATCATGGTCAATCTCAAACAAATCTATAAAATGCTCAAACCCTTGGATGTCTTTTTCAGCTGAGATGGCATCAGGTTCCCATCAAACACGGGTAGGTACTTATAGTACTTTGGAGGAAAATCATGAAGGATGTGAAGTAATTTTAAGGGTCTGTATCTATGTTGAGTCTTGGAGGGTATTGGATCAAGTACATGAAGTGAAATATCAGCCTTGGTTTCATGAGGCTCATCAACTTGGTCATGGTTATCACATGGCTCAGATGGGAGATTTTGATCGAAGTCAGTAATAAACTAAGGATATATTTGTATAATATTAAGAAGAGGATAACCAATTTCAGGATTATCATGATCATTATTTGCATGCAGTAGGTGAAGAAAAATTTGTCTAGCATGTTCAGGAAAGGACCAGAGGCAACTTATAACAAACAATAAAATGCCTTGGAAAAAATCCAATTTTAAGTATTGGTTTTCTTCCATAATGCCTTTTCATACCTCTGTCAAGAGATCTCATCTTCTAGTGGAGTCTCTGAATTACATTTGAAGATTGAGTGGAGTCACCAATAATGTTTTGGAAGATGGATTCTGGATTGAGAGTGGAGTCACCATTGAAAATTTAAATTTATGGATTCTTCTACCAATGGAATCAACTTCAAACTGATTTTTGATGTGTGGAGTCACCAGAGCAGGAATACGGCCAATATGTGCCTAAGTGTCTGCTGCTCTGAGACCTTAGAACTCAACCATGTCATTCTTTCCCAGGGAAAATTTTTCAATTTCGTCCCCAATAACGGCACCGGAATGTCGGCACTTTGTAAATTTTGTTCGGCTCAATAGACAAAGGACAGAGGTAATTGTTTCAACCTACTTTAGATCTGGGCACTAGCCTGCTCAACTCAGAGAGGGCTCTCTCGTGTCACTTGATATTTATTTGATAATCAGTGGCTAGTTTTGGTTTGTTTTGGGGGTTTTTATAAAGTTGTTGGCGAGGAAGGAGAGGGACACTCAGGGCTATGGAGTCAAAATTCTGAAAGTGAATGAAAACAATAACTAGTTGATAGAACTCTCCAAAGGATAAAGGCTGAATGAGGCAATGAATATGAGTTATAAACCAAATTTAAGCAGAGTGTAGGAAGAAAGAGGAAATAAATAACTGCATCAGAGCATTACTAGAATGAATTTCCGAATTGGCTAGGAAGGAAATTACATATTTTAAATTTCTTAAGCCAAGAGCATCATAAGATGAATTCTGGGCCTTTAACTCTCCAACTTAAACAGAAGAAAATGTAAATGGAATTATGGAACACAGGAAATACATACAACGAAAGGAGACAAAACTCATATCACCACCATTAGAATCTTTTTATAGAGACTTCAAAATCTTATGCATATATATTCAATTCGGCTCCAGTAATTGACAAAGTCCTCCTGCTACGAGGGTAGGCCCCTCTCAGGTCAATCTTTTTTCATTCTTCTTAGAAATATTATATAGATAAATTACATCTGGGATTCAAAACGACTCAACTACCCCATCGTTCCAAAAATAGACGTCAGTTACAAAAAGGAGTAACATATAATAATTGTTCTCCTACTTTATAGGGAGCGTTATAAACAAACTGACATATTTGATATTTTCGCTTCGAACATCACATGTCTACATCATTACAAAATTCTCTAAAGCATGTTAAATTTAGCTTGAAAACTATTTTAGAATAGCAATTTCTTCCTTCCAAGTGTCAAGCGAAGCAGGTTGATTTTCTCCAACACCTTCAACCACCTCATCTTTTACCGTTGTCTTCTGATGCCTGTTCCGCATCCTCTTAACAAATCGTGTATGGTGCTCTTCTGCGTATCTGTTGATGATTAAATCCTTCATGATGGGATTTAACCTGACCTCTTTATTTTCTCCTAGCTCTCCCGCAGTCTTTACATGAAATTTTGTTGCTATGATTCATGCAACCAGCTTCTCTTTCCTCTTCAATGATGAATTTGTCATATTCGTTGAAAATCCTGGTTCACTGGATGTTGCTTGGTCTGCTTTTTCCATGTTTCTCGGTTTTGCAGAAAACATAAGTCTTATCTCCCTTAATTTGCACATAAATTAGGAAGTTGATCCAGTTTGTAATTACCCCATTTACAAATGAAACGTTGATTTTCCAAAACAGAGAAATGCCATCCATATCTTGAAGGACAATAGTCATTGAGTTCTAATCATGAATTATTGACAAAGTACTTACAGGTACAAGGGTTTGTCATGCTTGACCAATCTATTCTGAATGATGAGCCTTTGAATTTGTCATCTAGCGGCGCTCACCTGGCATCTCGTGGATGAAAGGTACTAAAACAAATGGCGCGAAGTGATTTGACCGGTCGTCCCTTTCCCTATACAATCCTTGGATTTGGCATACATCAAATGGATTTTTGACACGTGACATCGAGGCAAACTTGGGCAGTTTCAAACTTACTCGCTCTTCCCCCAGGTATGCATTTGGTGGCACCATGTACCTTCGAAACAAAACCGCGGTATTTTCCCCGGCCTGCTCTCGAGCGATTAACCTTCGCACTATTTCCTCGCCCGATGTGTCCTTTGACCGTTGATTCGAAAGCACTCAAGATCACGATCTATTGGGCCCCATCTACTTTACCTCTCCTCTATATTTAGCCATGTCTGCCAGATACAGCGTCGTCCGTGAGTTTGTTGCTCCTCCATACTAACTTAGCCCCCTGCTAATTTTTGAGGCTGGGTTTTCAACAGATTTTTTTTTTTTACAGTGATAATAGTCTGCTTGCATGTGGTGATGTTGGGTTTGGGTTTTCTCCAGTCTCCATGTTAATTATGTATGCAAAAATTTAATAAATGGAAAAATATTTTTTTATAAATTAAAAAAAATATGAAATAAACGAACAAACAAATCAATCAAAATACTTACCTAGAACCAATTGATGACCACATTAGTAGACTATGGCAGTGATTTGTCAATCTCTCCTCAATTTTCATTTCTAATTTTTCTCAATAACTCTTAAAATGTGCGGTGTGGTTTATTGGTGAAATGGATCGACCACAATATTTTAAAAACAAATTGCCCCACGATAACGCGTGCATGTTCCTAGAGCATGCACACATTCTTGGAACGTGCACACAATAATGTGCATGTGTTCCTAAGAATGCCTATGAGACCCTGAATTGACAAGCCTTAGTGGTGGCTCGGGGAACGCCAAAGCTGGAGGCTCATGAAAATGTGCACATTTTTTAGAACATGAGCACGTTCCTGGGCACCCAATTACCACTTTTTCAACCATCATATTTGTGCAAGCATCCACCTACGTGTGAGGTCCCCCAATGGAGCATGTTGTTGCAATCGTTGCATCAGTTGTGAGAGAATATGTATCCTACCTCTTGGATGTAGGAGCTTCATCTCATAGGAGTTGTACATGCCAAAAAATTAAAAACAATTGAAAATACTTTATAGTTATGTTTACTAAATACTTGTCAATTGTAAAATTATACATAATCAATGAAAATATAAAAAATACGTCATACTAACCTCATCCAAGAAACTATCCTATAGAAGAGTCTATGCCTAGGAGGGGAATTAGGTGTATTCCTAGGACGAGGATCTCGCGCCTCACCCTTGATCAATCTTAAACAGAGCCAAACCAACCCCCTGGAATATACCAATGTCAAAATAAATGAAATGGTGACCCATAATAAAGTCAACCCATACTTTACAAAGAAAATAAAATGGAACCTCCCTATTATTGTAGGGATAATTATCAAATAAAATAAACCACATATCCATCTAGTTGTCTTTCCATGGCTAGAATGTGCATTAGTCCATGCAAATATACAACTTTCTCAAATTAGGGGTTTGGTTGGTTTTAGGGTCAATAAACAATTGAACAATCATCTCCTTGGTTATGTGCAATTTGTTTACATATTCCTTATGCCATTTGAGTAGTACTCTCTCACCCTCGCCCTATATTCAAATATATCGCATAATTGACCACATACATGGCCAATGGAAGCAACAATTGTTGATACTAAAAGCGGGGGTTTGAATCAATATCAAGTAGAATTTATTAACTTTTACAATTTTACTTTTCAATCAATAATGTATCCAACATACAATAAAGAGCAGAAGAAGAAATACACAATGTACAATAGATTTACGTGGAAATCCACTGAATTTTTTTCTTATATAAAATATTACATTCCAAGGAAGCTACAACTTCCAATATTTTCCAACACCAACTGGAAGGAGGCTCCAACCCCCTAGTTTACAGACTCCAACATAAAGGAAGATACAAATCCCTATATTCTACGGCCCCAACCCCCTTTCCTTGCCCCTTTCTTCAACCCTTAAATATGTATATAAAGGAATCAACTTGTTAAACCATAACCATAAGACTGAGTACAACATCTGCATAAAATATTGTGCCAAGATCTTCAAGAATACACCTCAAATCATGTACCGAAATCTGCAATACCAGAGCTCATTGCATGACAAGACTGTGCAACTGGCGGGGCCTCGCGTGGCGAGGCTAGGACCACCCGCAAGGGCCTCGCGGGACAATGCATACTTAACCAGCGAGGGACTGCCCATATATGGGTTTTCAGAAACCCTCCTCACACCTACAACCCTGACCTTCCTCACACCTACAGCTCTGAGTGCAACCTCCTTCGTACAACTTCGCTACCAAACTTGTGCTTAGAAATCACTTTCTTAGATGATGAGAATGAGAAGTTCTTCGATGCGTATTTATACCTTTCTAATCACTTCCTTTTCTTGACTTCAGGGCTGACCTATCACTTCTTGGTTTGCAACACTTTTCTTCTTTAATTGACTTTAGGGTTGATCCAAAAAGATGTTTTAAGACTATGGTTTAGTTTTAAAGCATGAGTTCATTAACCATTTAGGAATTGAAGAAATTAATGATATAACATGGAATCCATAATAAGAAATGAATATCTGAAAGTAAGCACAAAGAATCAACAAACCATAACAATAAAGTTGTTAACAGAGTTCGACAAGATTGCCTATGTCTCCGGGGCTTTGTCTCACTATGTGAGGCTTTCTTACTTCTCTTCAAAGCTTCAAAAGTACATCCAAAAAGTGCCAATTGGATTACAAGTTGGTCTGGTTGTGTTCTTCTCGACCTCAATAACCCAACACAACTGACGGCACTGAAAACGGTTTAGTGACGCTCCCAGGATTGGCCCACAAAGTTCCTCTCCTCAATGGCTTCCCTGTGCATAAAAATGATTTTGGCTTCACAATTCTACAACATTTCTCCTCTTCTGAACCTGTCTAAGGCTACCAAGAACCTCTGGTTTATATACATTTGAAGTGGGCATCAACCTCCCAACTTCCTCCAAAGATCTGGCCTCAAATCAGGCTTGAGATCTCCCAAAAATGGCCAAAATCCATTACAAACAACTAAAAAAATCATAAGCTAAGGTTCAAAAACCAAGAAAAGGTGCATATAGGCGCGCAACCCCCTATCTTCGGCTCCAGGTCACATGGGACATGGCCATGTGTCCATAGGTTGGCGCGCCCCTAGTCGTTAGCCCCCCAATTTTGGCCCTTGGTCGTTGGCATGGCCATGTGGCCATAGCCCTAGCTCCCACGCGCTCGTTTCTGCTGGCTTAGCCCCTAGTTGGTCGGGGCTGGCCCCCGCCGACCGGGGCTTAGCCCAAACCTCCGCCACTTGTCAATTTTTTAATTTAATTTGGTGGATTATGGTTAAGTTCTGCCAGGTAGCCCGACCGGTCCGCCTGCTTCCCCGAAGTTGCTAGCACCCACGAAGGCCATGGGTTCGATTCCCTGGGAGGTTGTAACAATGTTTTTAAACTAGCCATCCTTGGAAAAATCTGGGGTGCCACGTGGCGCCCTCTGATTGGCCACTTGTCACCCTGTGATTGGTTAGTACCATACATTCACCAGCACAGTCAACGTGCCACGCCATCTCCTTACATCCCAGATAGCTGCCACGCTAACTTTTGTACAACCCAGTCACATGCCACGTCACCTATCATACAGCCACGTGTCGTGCCACGTCACATCCGTACTGCATAGTCACCCTACATGGCAGCATCCATACAGGACAACTGTCCTCCGTACTTCCACGTGTCAGCCTTCCATTGGGCCACGTCATGCATGGACTACCACATGTCATCCGTACAATGCCATGTGTCAAATCCGTACAGGTGCCATCTTAGCCCAAAACGTCGAATTTGAGTGACATGTGTCACCTCCTGGTGATGCCACATCAACATGTTGACGTCACTTGTCGCATTGCAGACGTCAGCGTTGACTTTGATTAGTTGACTTTTTCCTTGTTTGGGATTTTGGTCATAATGCGATAACTTTCGCATACGGTGTCTGTTTGAGGAAAAAATTATATGGCCAGAATCAGCGTGACAAGACGGACGCAATGGCGTTGGTTTTGTCCAATTCCAGGAAATTTTATTTTTAGGCCTTGCGTGGACGTGTACCTTCTTGTTTACAATTCACATGGCATGTGGTCATCTTCAAGAAAGCATATCTCCTCAACCGTTAGGAACCACGTGGTGTGCCACCTACCATTGGAAACGTCTTGACGAGGACTATCAATCCATGAAGGTTCTACATGCATTTGCAATGGCCTTCATGTTCTTTTTCTTCAACCAACTGTGGGGCTTCTTGATCATACATACCTTTGGGGATTCTGAACTTCTTCTAGGGTTGACATCAATGCCAACCAAATTTCCAACAATAATAATGTGAAGCGAAATGGCCAATGAAAGATGAGATGGATCTCTAGTGTCCTTAAGATCACCAATTAGGTTTCTAAGTTCATCTAAACATTGATTCATCTATCTGCATAGATCTTGTGGGGGTGGTTGGGGGTTAGGGTTTGGGTTCAGATTAGACTTTTGATCCATGCTAGTGGAATACAAACTGCATTTAAACAACACAAAAGAATTTTGCAAATTATGTAAATTTGTATAATTTAACAAAATATAAAATTGAGATTTGGAATAAAACCTATCTAAAAAGGAGAGCTCCTTTATTGGAAATGTCAAGCACCAATGATGCCAATCTACCTCTTATTTGTCCTTGCCAAGTTTTGACAGAAACAACAACAAAAGACACTCACAGTTATGGAAAATATGAAAAAAGTGTGTCAAGGGTTGAAGAAAATAATTGAAAAAGGGGTCAAGATTTTTTTATTTGTATAAACAGAGAAATACACATGTGTTTAATGCATGCATGTTTTTTTACATTTAAATAAAAATCATGTGGATTCAATGTGTTCACGAGGCAATTCACTACATGGAGCTTCAATAACAATTGAAGTTAAATAAAAATGAGTGTGCATTCTTAGACTGCTTGCACAATTCCTAAAGTTCAAAAGGAGTTTGTGTTCCCATTGCAACGAATTTGGGAACCAACTTCATGCACCCACCCATTTATTTTTGTTGTAAGTTAAGGTTTCAACTTTATCCCGCCTTTATAAGATTGGAATATCTATTAATTCTCAAATTAAAATACCAAGTACAATGAAAATCTATTAATTCTCAAATTAAAATACCAAGTACAATAAGATTTGGGAAACTTGTTTATATAGCAATGCAACAATGTTGATAAATGAGTTATTTTTTTGTTAACTTGCTTCAAAGCTATGAAAATGATCAAAAGGTTATATATATAAATATATAGATTACTGCTCAGATTTTTATTCTTTTAATCTTTTTCTCATGATTTATTACTTTTAAAAAACTAAAAAAAATTATTATACAAACTTTCACTTCAATTTCAAATATTAAAAATATATTAAAAACGTGAAAATTTAATTATAAAATATTAATGTATTTCTAAGTTGTAAAAAAAATAATCATTGCTTCTTTAAATCATTTATAATCTATGTTTGTAAGACTTCAATTAAAAAAAAACGAAAATTTAAACCTGATACTTCATCAACCAAGAAACAAATTACAGTAATTCATGTTTCCTTGCTTGACATATGTTTTGTAGTGTTGTTAATATTACCGAATTGTATAATTTCATAAGTTCTAAAATTTTTATTTATGAAATTTTTTGAAAGAATAATTTATGTCTACCAACTTTTTTATCATATAAAAAATTTAGCTTTTCATATAAAGTAAGATTTGAATTAATACAAATTCCTTGTTCTACATTAAAAATTGGCTGACCATATATATAGTCAGCGTTGTGAAGCAAACTTGTTTTATGACTGTAAACGCAGAAAACGAGACATATATGTTTTGATATAGTGAGCAGAATATATGTGGCAATTTAATCCCCATCTTGTATGTTAGCAGGGCCCTATGTATGAATATATTCTTCATGGCGTCCTTCATTTTCTGCTGTAATTTTCCAGCAGCCAGGGTCCAATACCAGTCCAACTTTGGATAAATCATCTGCTGTTTGGTTTCTGTTCCGGTAAATGTGATCGTATGTAATAATAGTGAATTTGGAAGAAAGTTGTATGTTATGAAAGAGAGGCAGAAGAGAATAATTTTGAAGCCTGTACATGCAGTAGTGAAATTTCTTGTTGATGAGTTAAATGCAGAAGGAGCTTTAATGCCATTAATGAAACTTGTTGTATGTTATGAAAGAGAGGCTTGAAGCCTATACACACCTCTCATCTAATTTATCACTAATTTTGAGTCCCCGTAAACATGCAGCTGTGAAATTTCTTGTAATTTATCACTAATTTTGAGTCCCCGTAAACATGCAGCTGTGAAATTTCTTGTTTATGAGTTAAACAAGGAGCTTTAATGCTATTAATTCAGCATAATTGTTTGTAGATGGTCCAATACCAGTTGAGAATGAGATTTTCCCAGTGTCAAAGAGGAAAAGAGTGTTTTCTGTTAGAACAATCAATCTCTGAATTACTAACTTGAGGGAGGAGTCCAACTAGAGGAAACAAGTGTTACCCACTTACATTGATATAACAATAATCAAATAATGACTTATCCCCTTTCATATATACTTTCATCTATACATGTAGAAAGTGGAAATAGCTGTCCCCTAAATCATTATCATCATAATGATATAGAACATCTTTGACGCAGTTGCTCCACTGTTCCCACACTCCAATGCAGTTTGGGACATTCCTTGGCATTAAGGCTCTGCAACGACATACAGTGTTGGATGCCTTCCAACTCTTCTAACTCGAAACACCTACTAATCCATAGATCTCGAAGCTTTGTCAACTGCCCCAATCCCTTTATGCTCTTCAACTTAACACATCCACGGGCCCACAACCTGCTCAAAGATACCAATGTTTCAATACTTGGCAATTCCTCCAATTCTATGGAATCACAAATGTCCAGCTGTTGAAGTTTTGCAAGATCAGACATCTTATCTATTTTCCTCAAATTACTACAACATTCAATTGATAAGTCTATGAGTTTATTAGGCAATGTTCCAATCTCCACGAGATCATCACACCCCTTTACACAAAGATGTCGAAGGTTGAAGCAAACACCTTCAGCGAATGATACCTCTGATATCCCTGATAAAACAACACGTAACACTTGGAGCCGCGGAAGTATGCAGGTGTCAATGGAAGAGTCCAAATCACTGGATGTTTCTTGTTCTCCTTTCACCTCCTTTTTAAACGGCAAACATTTCAATGCCTCGCAGCCCGATATTATAAAATTCTTTAAGTTCCTTAAGTCACCAAGGGAAGGCGGCAAACATTTTAATTCCTCGCATCCATAGAGCTGCAATTCCGTCAAGTTCTTTAAGCCACATAGTGAAGGCGGCAGTGTGTCCAGCAGAGGGCTTCCTACTTTCAGGACTTCCAAATCGCTTAGCTCTCCAATTGCACTTGACAATTCTTTCAAATTTGTAAGTTCCAAAAGTAACTGTTGAAGCGACCTCTGATGTGCAACTTGCGCAGGGAGTACTTCAATTTTCCGACAGCCAGTGAGATTTATGTACTCAAGCGTGCTTATATTTCCTAGTGTTTCGCTTGACATGGTTAAATTAGTGCAATGCTGCAAATTAAGATTCCGGAGTTTAATTAATTTACCAAAGGAATCTGGCAGGGTCTTCAAAGCGCACCCGGACAACTGGATCTGCTGGAGGTTGGTTAAATTACCAAAAGATTCTGGCAGGCTCTCCAAAACGCGGCAGTCCTCCAGCTGGATCTGTCCGAGGTTGGCTAAATTACAGAAAGAATCTGGCAGCCTCTCCAAAACGCGGCAGTCCTCCAGCTGGATCTGTTGGAGGTTGGTTAAATTACCCAAGCACTCCGGCAGTGACTTCATTTCTGGGCATCCTTTTAACACCAAGGCCTTTAACGACTGCAGAAGACAAAATTCTTCAGGCAATTTGACTAAAGAGCTGCTTCCGTAATTAAAACGGATTACAATCCGTTCTAGGTGCTTCAGCTGCCCTATAGACTTTGGAATGTTCGAGAGGGGAGCATCAATCCTTAACTCCTGCAAATGTAAAGGTGCCTGCAAAATGCTGTGTTTCAACTGTAAGAAAAATACCGATGGATTATCATTCTCATGAGAAGACAAGTCTCTGAGAACATATTGGAGTCCCTGTGGCCCTGTGGCACTATATCAATAGCTAATAAACACAAACTCTAATTCAACAATCCTAATTTACCTGTGACTCATTTTCCCACAACGTTTCTAATTCAGACCCTTGCACTTCTAGAACCCTTAAATTCTTCATTGAAATCGAGGAAGACAGGGAAGAGCAGGGGCACTTGTTCCAGCGCAGCCATGTGAGATTTGGAGACTGCACCTTTGTTAAAATGCGTTCCACGAGAACACCTTCAGTATTAAGAAGTTGCAACCTCCTCATACGAATACCGCCCAATGCATCGCCGTCATCAATATCATCGTGCTCACTAAGAACCATTCTAATCCCTCGCACGGTAATGGGTATTGCCTGTCCATTATTGAAACATGGTAATGATTACCCATTCAGTCTTGTAAAATTAGTGAGTAATTAAAAAAGCTGAAAATGATGGAAGAATTGACCGTATCGAATGATTCAGCACTTACCGATGATTGCTGCAACAACAAATCATCAATGTCGTTCTCTGTCCAACGCCAAAGACGACGCGGCAATCCTGGAGCTTTGGCAACATCTCTTCCCAAGTCTCTAAGGTGATCGTGCATTTTTATTTTATTCTCACTATTCACCTCGACAAGGCATTTGTTCTGTATATTTCGAAACCCACACAAACCATTTTCCCATATTCGTACCGCCATATCCCTGTCTTCTCCAATGAAAAAACAGGCAATATCTAAGAATATCTGTTTTTCCTCCATATCCAGTGCATCATAACTGATTTGAAGTCTTTGTTTTATCTCCTTGGGAAGAATCCGTTGAAGTTTATCCAGTTGGTCTTTCCAGTAAGATGTATCTTCTCCATTAAGAAGTGCCCCAAACACCTTTAAGGATAAAGGCAATCCACCACACGCTTCTAGGAACTTATCTACCAAAGATTCAAATTCTGGGAGTGGATGTGGCTGGTTGAAGGAATGCAAACAGAAGAGTTCAAGAGAATGTTGTTCACTGAGGCCAGTTAGGTTATATATTGACGACTCTTCGACTCCTGACCTTTTGAGAACATCTTTGCTCCGAGATGTAATCAGTATCAAGCTATCAGAGTGGAGTACAGTTTGATCTGGCAAAAGTGCATAAACCTGATCCTCATGATCTACATCGTCTATAATTACTAAGGCGTTAGCACATGAGAGATGCTTCCGGAGCATCCCTATACCTTCAGCAACACTGTTTATTGGATTATCCGATCCGGTCAAGCTCTTAATAAGTTCTCTCTGCAACGAATTTAAAGAGCTTTTATCTGCATTATCTCTAACATCGGATAAAAAGCAGGATCTACTACAATCTGAACTCTTTCTATTGAAGAATTCTTTTGCCAACGTGGTTTTCCCTACACCACCTAACCCCATAATCCCCAAGATCTGAGGTTTTCCGCTCTGCTTTCGCTGCAATAGGACTGTATTTTCGAAATCGTTTAACTTATCATCCAAACCTGAAGGATATCTAGCAACGTCCAAGGCTGGCCTTTTCACCTTTTTTAACACCCCTTCAACCACTTTATCTACTAGTTCCCCCTCATCGCTGGTTATTCACAAGAAAATAAATAGCACTAATGAGAAAAATAAGTCTATGTATATATTATGAAACATAAGAGGGTTTGAGTTCTTACCCGTTACACGCTTCAAGCTCAAAACCGCTTATATCTGCAACATGAGAAAGAACATTTCTCCAATTTTCAATCCTGATAGAGTCGTACCGCAACTTCTCTTCATGAGTTTGAGGATCATACTCAGTCTTTCTTTCGAGTTTCTCCAGGGCTTCAGCATAACTTCTCTTTTTGCCCCTGGTCCGCCGAAGTTCAGTGGGCTTCACGTGGTAGAACACTGGAATTATGGGCGCCTTTGAGTCCAACATCTGGACGAGTTCATCTAGACACCAAATTGAATCGGCATACCCCGGAGAGAAAATGGCCACATGAACGGAGGCCGATCGAATAGCATCTTCAATCTGAGTAGTGAAATAGTCTCCCCGTTGCAATTCTGGCTGATCCAGAAAGACTCTCAGTCCATACGAAAGAAGGCGCCGGTAGAGATGGCTGGCAAAAGTTTTCTTTACATCCGGACCACGATGGTTTATAAACACATCGTAGCTGGAATTCGCAGCAGTGTAGGTGGAGGCAACTGCGGAGGAGGATTCAGCCATCGCCGATTAGAAAATAGAAATGGAAATGATGGGAAGGATGTTCGATGCTACCGAAGCTCAGCTAGGAGTCTGAGAAGAGCAAAAATTTTGGGAAGAATTGCAATAAAAAATACTCAGGGTGTGCAGAGAAATTTAGACATTAAACCCTTGATCAATCTATACTCCCACCGGCAGTACAATAAACCGGGCGCTCTCTCTATGAGTCATGTTGCTACGTTTCAACGCGTTTTCAGTGGCAACAGGACTACACATATCTGTGTCTGTCTGGGTGAAGTGAATATGGTGTACAACTGGACAAGCAACTGAGAAGATGTACACCTGGTAGGCCCCGGAAGCTGGACCTTTACCTTTCATCTGTGCACAACGACAAAATATGCACTGTAATGACGTCAAAAATAGACTGAGAATATAATATATAATCATCCCATTTTAATATTTGTTTGAAACTCATTAGGGGATTTGAACCCATAACATATATAGAAAATGTGACTACCCCCTGCATCTAAGTGAAGTGTTGACCTTCTTGTCTTTGTCCTAATTATTTTCCCTACAAATATACAAATATGATAGAATTTTATATTTTGAAGACCCTAGAAAAGATATTTACCATTGTCAAGCTTTTTGGAATTTTATATTTTGAAGACCCTATAAAAGATCTTTACTATTGTCAAGCTTTTTGGAATTAAACCATGTTAAAAGTTTTGAAACGTTCAAGATTTTGAGTGGACATTTCACCCATCATATGAAGCTAAAGTATGGGAAAAGAGTGTCAAGAGATGAAGATAAATATGATAAGAAAAATAAGATAGTCTTTGAGGATATGAACAAAAATCATTAGATAAAGTGAAAAAAGATTTAATTAATCATTTAGCCGTTAAGATATGGATACAAAATTTTGATTAATTTTTTTGTTTAAAATTAAAATTGATGAAGTGTTGATGAAAGCCCTAATCCACACT
>JZKD02S2060757.1:42373-52529 GCA_000966675.3 Picea glauca | reverse complement strand
AATAACTTTCTGGCCATAACAAAGAACCGGGAAGAAGCTTACAATCATCATGCCTTTATCTAGTATCATTGTTTAATGTTTTGTAAATTTTGTTTAATCTTAAGCATACACTATAGAATTTATTCCAATAGTATCTTTTCAGAATCCTCTATGAAGTGTCATGTTTCTTTAGATAGTAAGCCTCAAGTTTTGGACAAGTTTCAAAATTCTATTTTCGGACAGACTCTATTTTTTGTATTATTATGCTGACCGGTGTAGTTGGAACAACTTTTTAATGCAAAATATACCTATTTTTTTTTAAACAAAAAACAAAAAAGAGATTGAAATCAAGACTCATAGACATCATTAAAAAAATTTGAAATCAAGACACATAGACATTGCTATAAGATCTTGAAATCAATACTCATAGGCATCACTAAGAGCTTGAAATCAAGACTCATATAGAGATCTCTCTACCTTTTAAGGAAAATATACATATATCAAGAGATTGAAATCAAGACTCATAGACATCACTAAGAGATTGAAATCAAGACTCATATGACATCACTAAAATATTGAAATCGAGACTCATAGGACATCAGTGGAAATTGAGGAAATTGAGACGAAGAACAAAATCATAAAGATTAATCCTTCTCCTTATAATATATTATCCTTTGAAACATGTTTGAAAAAGCACCATAACAAAGAAGGTACAAACAAAGAATCCATTGCCTCACAAGGAACAAGCAAAGAAGCCATTGTCTCAAAAGGTACAAACAAATAAGCTATGTCTTTACAAATGTTGAAGCAACAACCAAGGGTGCAACGTGATCAAGTGGAAGAAAACACATTGGAAAGTCCCCTACAAAACATTGATGAAGTATCAAGGGAGAGATGCACTCTCCTAATGAAAGTCTAACCATCAACCCAAAACTATTTCAAGGGCAGTTGCAAATCTATTGTAGAGAGAAAACATCGGTTGGGAAAAAAACCCACGATCTTATAATAATGTAAAGCTTTCTTATGATTTTCCATGCCATGTTTGTAATGCAGTTTTATTATCAACGTCAAATATAGGTTGTGTTGGCCTAAAGTTTCATTGTTATTAGTGGTATGTAAATTAAAATACAACAATGTAAGGCCATCTACATGAAGAAACATTTTCTCTTTAATTTCCATGACAGATTTTGGCATTCCACTAGTCAACATAAAACAAGTTTTCAGTCTTTTCACACTATGTCTAGATAATACTTATACTATACAACACAATATAGATTCAAGCTCTTCATTTAGTTTTCATTTAGTTAGGATCCAATTATTACAATGCGCCTCATTATCACATAATGTGCCACATTATCACAATATAGATTCAATGTAAGACCATTTGCATGAAGAAACCCTTTCTCTTTAATTTCTATGATAGAGTTTGTCATTCCATTGGTAAACATGAAAAAATATCTTTGTCTTTTCATGCTAAATCTAGATAAGAATTCTACTATACAACACAATATAGATTCAAGATTTCCATTTAGTTAGGATCCAATGATTACAATGTACCTCATTATCACGTTTCCATGATTATTTCAACCAATCATAAAGGCATAAAAAAATTACCATAGCATAAGAAATTAATCCATGTACTAACTTTTTCTTATAAATATATCAATATCTCAACTCAACAGTCACCTAGAGTCTTCTAGCTAGAGGTATTGTTTCCTCCCAAGGAAATAAATTTTAGGTTTTAGGGTTAGTGTCCCTAAGATTATGCATAAAACAATTTATTTAAGGATTATAAGGGTGATTCCATGTTCATTAAGGTTACAATAGAAATCTATAAATGATTCTTTAGTGCATGGGCTTCTTGCCTCATTATCTACATAGACATGGTTAATCAAAAGGTCACCAAAACTTAAAAGGATAAATACCACTAGACTTGAGACCTATACACCATTATACGACATAGGTAAATACATCAGAACAAACTTTGAGTTCATTCATGATGTTTACCAAATATTCTATGCACAACAATCACAAGTTGTCTAGGGTATGGTGGGATTTGAGTATCCATGTATTCGAAGAGGAAAATGCAAGCAATAAAGAAGGTTTTAACTCAAAAAATCAATCGTTAAACATACTTAACATTATACTTAAATTCTATTTGTCATTACCCACAATTAATACCCTCTGAGGTCATCATTACAACTCTTAAAACCCAAGAATTGATCAGAAGGAGGTCAAATAAGCCACTATAGGACATGAAAACTAGTTCTATAAGGAAATCTAGCATGTGGATGTAGGTTTCTCAAGGGTAACTAGTAGTTGATCACTTTGGCCCTTCATAAGAGGAGTGACCATGCCTCAAAATGCCTCAAAACTCATAGATTTTGGCTTGAGAAAACTACATAGAATCTTACACAAACCATTGAATGAGGGATAATCAATGCAATTATTATACATGAAGGAATAATTCCCAATCATCTAATAGTATGCATGCCAAAAATTATAATCATAAACACTCAGAAAATAGTTAGGAAGAAGAGATACACCTATAGGAAAATCGGTTCTATATTTCACATCTTAAAGGAAAACTTCTTGGTAAATCATTAGACAACTTCTTGAGGCTTATATTTCTTAGATTACTAAATTTTGAACTGAGGAATCATTCCTCAACACCAGTCTTTTACCAAACAATTAGCATATATGATCTTTTCATATACATTTTCAAATACATATTGCATTCTAATTAATTACAAACAATGACTCAATTGCTCATCAATCCTATAGGATTTTAATAGAAATCTCATCATCAATAAGGGATTTTAGTCATCATCATAAAATAATATAAAGGAGTAGAAGCAAAGAGCCTTATATTTTTCATAAAATGATCTCCAAGGCAACTAACCGAGTGTGAGCAATTTTCTACCCAATTGTGGGAAGTCCTCTATGGATGCCACCCCCTAGTCAGGCTATGATACCACCAAGGTGAAGAAGACAAATTTAGGACTCTCTCTCAAGTCACTCTTCCCATCTCAAAAGCCTAAAATATCAACAAAACAACCCACTAATGAGTATTTTTATCAATCTTTCAATTGAGCTAGCTTTGGCACTCATAATACTCGCCCCACACAACATGAGGAAGACAATTCCTTCTCTGTTCAATCATCCCTTAGAAGTTCTCTTCCCTCTTAGTTGGTTTGTTCGTAACATACCTGCGAAGTATGTCTCCCAATATTTGATTTGTTTTTTCGGTTTTCCCATCTATTTATGGACACCATACATTACTGAAGTTTAACTGTGTAACGAATCCTCAAACAATCCTTTCCAGAAAAATTGATGTAAATTTCAAACCTTTGTCTAATCTAATTTTTGTAGGCATCCCTTGCAATCTAAATATTTCCCTCATGAAACTTCCTACACTATTGATTTCTTTATGTGCAGATTTTATGGGAATAAAGTGAGCAACCTTGCTCAATTTGTCAACCACAACCATGATAGAATCATGTTGTTTCATTGTCATGTGTAGTCCTACAATAAAATCCATTGTTATCATCTCCCATTTGCACTTGAGAATTGGTAACGGTTGCAACAAACCTACTGGATGTTGGTGTTCAACTTTAACACACTAACATTCAATGCACCTTGCAATGTATTATGTAATATCCTTTTTCATTCTAGGCCAATAATATTGTTTTCTTGTTGTAGCAATCATCTTTTGGCAGCCTAGATGTCTTGAACATGGTTTCTTGTGTATTTCATCCATAATTATAATTTTTAGGCTTACTAAATTAGATATATACAATCAAATCTTGAAAATTGGTAGCCCTTCTTCACTCAACTGATAATATTTATATTGTTGATCATATTTTTCTTGCACAAACTATTTCTTACTTGAATAAATGTTCATGCTCAACAAGGTCTTCAATTGCTCTACTTTTTAGATTTTATTTGCAAGTGCTAGTGGTTGCCACATGTATCACATGCATCTTTCTATTGAGTACACTTGCTATTGTGTCTCTTTTTCCTTTATATGTCTAATTTACAAATCATAGTCACTAAGGAAAGTCGATCATATTGCTTGTCTAGCATTCAAGTTTGGTTGATCAAATATATATTTCAACCCATTGCAATCCATCATTAATATAAATCTCCTACCCATCAAGTAATGGTGCCACATCTTCAATGCATGCATTGCAACTACAAGCTTTAGGTCATGAATGGCATAGTTCCTTTCAAGCTCTTTTAGTTTTCTAAACTCATAACTCACCACATGGTTATCTTGCATAAGGACTCCACCAAGTCCTTCTTTACATCCATCTATACACACACTATAAAATCTCTATTTAGGTATGCTATTTTCATAATTGGTGGATGGGTAAGAAGACATTTCAACTACTAAAAAGTTTTTTTTACATTTTTGAGACCACACAAATTTTGTTTCCTTCTTCTACAAATAAGTTACTGGTAAGCAAGCTTGGAGAATCCCTTAATGAACCTTTGATAATATCCAACAACACCCATAAATGATCTCACATCTGTCACATTTTCTAGATTTATAGACATCCCTTATGAGATAGTGGATAAGTTTTTGATAAAATTCACACTTGGTAAAATTTGCATACAATTAATGTTTTCTTAAAATCTATAAAACCATTCTTAGGAATTCTTGATGTTATTATTCGAATTTGAAAAAATAAGTATGTCATCAATAAAAACAAGTACAAACTTGTCCAAATACTCATTGAAGACATTGTTCATACTTCGACACATGAATGTGGCTAGAGAATTGTTGAGACCAAAAAGTACCACTGCAAACTCATAATGACCATACCTTGTCCTAAAGGCTATCTTGTGAGTGAATCACTATTTTACAAGGGAGAATCCATCAAAGTTCACACAAATCTCAAAGAAATATATTTAGGCTTTGAAAACATCCTTAAAAAAACTAAAAAATTGAAAAAATAATAAAACATAAATATCAAGACTTCAAAAATACTTCACAACAAAAAATAATAACAATAAATACATAAAATTAAATAAAAGATTGAAGATGTTATGCAAAAAAATTCTTATAATTCTTAAAAAAAGAAAAATATACTTCCCTACTTCCTGACAAGTCATTGAAACTACTATACATAGTTAAGATCTTTCTTTGCAACCCCAAAAACAACAACTTGATCTTTTCTCGATGGCCATCATTGTAAGGTACCTCTTTGTCTTTAAACTTTCAAAACCATAGAGATCAACATCCACACCTAGGGTTATTAGAGTAGGATTTTGGTCAATTGAATTAATTATTTTATCCATAAACATATAAAGGGGTTGCCCAAATGTTCTACATTTTGGCCCTTTTCACCGAAATCCGACAACATAAATTTGAACAAAATCGTAACTTTATGTTGTTTAAATTGCATTTCTGGATGCAAAATGGATTCAACGTGTTGAAAAACCCCTCAGACACTCGGATTCTACAGACTTAGCCACTCAAATCTACAGATCTAACACTTTATCGTTGAATTTAAGATAAAGTTAAACATAAAATATTAACGAAAAAAAAACAAAACATAAAACATTTAGACTATAACACATATACATAATATAAATTAAAAAAAAGAAGTAAATATCAATTTTAACTTAGGAGAGCACATAAATTTAAATACTTAAAGGGAGAACGATGTGGCTACACACTCTTTGTATTACTTAGCAAAACACACAAACCTAAGTGCCTAAAGAAACAAGGATTTGGCCATACACTCTCCTCCTATAGGATTATTAATATAACAACATAAACATGCCTCTAACAACATAAAAATGCCTCTCACACAATAATATTTTTATGATGTCCCATGTTTACTTGGTTCTCTTTAGCTAGCACCTATGACAAAGGATAAAATACATCCATATATATATAAAAGACATGAACATACATGCATTGCCAAATGGTTATATATAGATATATCAACATACATGCATTTTGAATCAAAGGGTTATATATATGAACATGAACATACATGCATTTCTGTCATTAATCACATGTATCTTTGGCCAAGTCCATAGGATACTATAATACTCCTCTCCTAAGAAAGATCTAATAAAGAACTTATAACAATGCAATAATACTCCTCTCCTAAGAAAGATCCAATAAAGAACTTATAACAATGCAAGATAATTTGTCTTCATATCTTCTTTTTCTAAGAACGTATAACAATGCAAGATAATTTGTCTTCATATCTTCTTTTCCTTATTTGGCATCTTTAGGTCCACAATGTCACCATTGGACCTTTACCATGAAGATGATCATGTTTCTAATTAGTTTCAAGGTAACCAGATATAGTTAGGGGCACTTTGATTTTGCAAGTTGAAGTTAGTAAGATACAAAGTATAGAGGTTTTGATTTTGTAAGTTGAAGTTAGTAAAATACAAAGTATAGAGGTTAGCGTCATAAGTATCATATTTAATAAAAAAAATTAATATAAATATTTCACGAATCAAAAGGTTAAGTATTTTTGGTCTTCATTAACCATAAATACTTAAAGAGAGTTATGTGAATCCCTATGAGAGATAATAAAACGATTTTCTGATTTGATAACATGGAGAGTATCTAAACACAAAGTGCTCCTTAGTTTTAGGGTCTAAATAACAAATTTGATAGGTACGATGGTCCCAGGGAATATAGTGGTTTGGCTCAATGTGATACGATGGGAAAAGAGTTTGGCTTGTGCTAGAGGAACTCTCAAAATGCAAGGCAACTTGAGTCTAGTGTGTCCAAGAGGCTTGACGAACCATCATTGAAGTATAGATATGCACTATACTAGTGATGGAGCTTTGAGGAAAGTGGTTCTTTGGGTTTCGACCACATGCACTAAAGGCAGGTTTTGTAAATCTCAACCCAAATGTCCTTAATTTTTCTCTCTTGCAAAGATCTTGAGCATCCAATAAAAATGTGTGTGGAAGTGGCTTCTCATTATTGAGATCAATTAGACAGAGCAACGAAGAGGCTCTAGCACACCAACAATGGTCCACCTCGTGCTTTACTAGCTACATAGAGGAGACGAGTGTTATATATGGATACCTAAGGTGATCAAACCGAGAGTTGGCCATCTAGTGGAGTTTTCGTGTCATCATCACCACTTGAAATATCACTGAAACAACAAGTAAAGCAGTGCCAAATTTTGCAAGAATGGTGGCTCGAGGAATTGATCTCTCGACATGAATGTGGTTTGACAACATTGAGTGACACGTGATAACAACTAGGGGTATGAAGTTTATTCTCCATCCCAGTAAGGACAAGATCAACTAGAGGGGTGGAGAAGTTCCTTGATTGATCATAAGGAGATTGATTTTTTTTAGTTATTCAATTATTCCCACTGAAATCAACATTGAGAGACGTACCCTCTCTATTGAGCTACAATCTATTGGTCAAATGTGTGGTCCCCAAATGTCAGAGACATGTAGGAGAGTAGATGTGACCAATGAGTGAAAAAGATGCACCTTCGTTCAAATTTCTTGAAATTGAAGTTAAAAGCATTGTTTCTCAAAAGTGATAAGAACAACATAACCCTTGCTTAATCTAGACTCTCTAGCCGATGCCAAATTAAAACATAAACCATAAAATAGTGTCCTTAAATATACATATAATGTGACCATCTCAACCTTCTCATCTCTATAAATAAAAATCACTTAATTTGCTTCTCACTTAAAGATGTTGAAAACCATATTTAATATATTTAAGTAAGGTGTTAGGGAATACACCATGATAAATAAAAAGTATTGATATTTGAAAGCTCTCTCCCTCTAGTAAAAATGAATGAATGCTTGTAGCAAATTAATACAAAGTAAAGATTTTTAAACTTCCTCAAACACATTTAAATAAATTAAAATAGAACGAATTACTTATTAAAAAATTGGTGGCTTCCCTTGCGGGCAAACATAAGGTGAATTGATTTAATAAAATTTGTCCCACTATTTTATTATTTAAATATGAATTTCTTTTAATATTGCAATTCGTCAGAATCTTCAATATATTTCAATAGTGCCGCTATATACAAAAACGCTAGTTATAAAACTTCCTGAAAAATTATCAACATCTGGTCGATATGTCCGAGTGGTTAAGGAGACAGACTTGAAATCTGTTGGGCTGCGCCCGCGCAGGTTCGATCCCTACTGTCGACGTCATTTTGCAATAGAGAATTTTATAAAAATCTATATGAACTTCCTATTTATTAATAAAAACAATGGAAAAAACTTCCTATTTATGATACGGCTGAATATATACATGAGACAGGTACTTTTTTCATCCAATGTCTAAATTCATGGCAGCTCTGAATATATTTACAAGATCAATTCCCAGCCACCCCATTATGCTGGATAAAATGGCAGTTTTCTGTTATCAAAGGTAACTTTTTAATATAACAACATACTCATTATGTGTTTTAATTCGTTTTATTAAGAGAATTGAACTTGGGTGAGGAGGATAACAATCATTCTTCACAACCATCTATGCTACACCCAACTTACTAATTTGTGAATGTTATTTCACTTGTTTTCTGTATTTTAATTTTAATAATAGATTTTGATATTGTAAAAATTGCATATAAATTTAAAGAATTCAAATCACACTCCACATTTTGATTTTGCAGATTTTTTTCAAGGAAAAACAGGAGGAGACACTTCAAATTCAATTATGAGACTTTCTAAGCATAAATTGCAAAAAAAAAATTGATATTTGAATTTTTCTCAAATAAATACTCAATTTCAAAAAGAAAATCATCCAAAACAAAGTTCACTAAGTGAAATTATCGACATTTTAAATTCAATTTTTTTTTATTTTTATTTATTTATTTATTTTCTGAAAACCTTGTGCAATTTGCACAATAAGTTATTTTTTAAAACCCTAATTTTTGTTGAAGATTTCTTTCAAGTAAGATGTATTTTACTAGAAACCATGATGACCCTAGTATTGAAGAATTCATAGATTTTGAAAAGTCATGGAAAAATACTTGAAAGTTTTCTTTTAGACAAGTAGTCTCATATCAAGCTTAAGGATATAGAAAGCATCAAAAGTTTATTTTAATGTAGCAACTGGAGTTTATTTTAATGTAGCAACTCCATATTACAGGTTTAAGCATGCATTCAACCAGAAAATATTATTGTTTCTATTAACCCTAGTTACATGCACAATTTTATCAATGTTAATTTAACTAAAAGGTTGCAAGTACGTGCATAGAATATTCAAAGCACAAATGTGAAAATATTCAATCTTTTAAAATTTTAAAGATTATATATATATTACATTGTGATTTTCATGTAATATATATATCAATAATTTAGATGTTATTTTTGGATATCCTTAAATAAAATTAGACTATAATTAATATGCCAATTTTTTTTATCAAAATTTAATATAAAAAAAAAATCACATTACAAAATATATCTCAACTTAAAATAACTTAAAATTAACGTTGATAAACCAAAAAACATTTTATATTTAAATATTATCTTATCATATTAGAGAATAGTTCTTCTCTCCTTCTAAAAACTAGCACAACTAAAGTTTCATGTTTATAAATATTAGAAGTTTCATGGTTTATAAAGATTAGAAGCGTTTAACCCATGTTAAAAGGGTGCATCTTGATTTAAATAATCTTATTTGAGTTTTAGTTAGATGACGTTTTGGTTTTAACTTCTACTCAAATAAGGAAGGTTATGGAAGGTTATAAGCTTTGGTTTATCGAATAAAATCAATTTCATAAAAGTCTTATTTTTTTCAATTAATGTTTTTAATGAAATATTAATTAGAATTAAGTAAGTATTGGATTAGGTTTTGGGGGACTTCAACGTTGTCATTCAGTGACTTGAACAGAAAGGGGAACTTCAAACAATCAATACTGAAAGTTGGAAAAGTAGAATGAATGAATTGATTCCCACCTTTAAAGGCATATATTTTCAACATATCTATCGAGAAGCGAATGGGGAGGCCGACCAATTATTTAAACAAGCCCTTACAGCCCCAAAAGGAAGGATATCCTATTACACCTTGGATGGCGAAAATGCTGGCCCTTCTTTCCAAGTGAATGTCTTTTAATTTCTCCTTATCACTTTCTTTTTTGATTGATATTTTCTGATGTCGGTCCTTCTTATTGGAACTAGAAATCCTCTTGAGATTTCTTCTTAGAATCAG
>JZKD02S2060757.1:18697-32882 GCA_000966675.3 Picea glauca | reverse complement strand
ATCAGGAAGACATTCTCTAAAGATAATAATTAATAATATAATTATTATTGATTATTAAATATCATATATAATAAGTAAATGATAATAATAAATAGTTATTGATTATTCAAGGGACTCATCCTTTCATGGGTGGTCACCTTATGTTCCCTATATATGGAACACTCATCATTGTAATAAACTATCAATCATATCTTATATGAATAACAACAACAATTCTCATGATTCTTTTTCCAGAGAATACAATAACCAGATCATGTGAATCCTCTCCATTGTATAACCTCCCAGGTAATAATTTTGTTTTCAACCGCCAGCTAGATAAAAAATTTAATTTTTAAAGGGTAGGTCCAGGACCAAAGTGCCTTTCTCCAGCTGCGAGTAGTATGGATCCACTTCATTTTTTCCACTGCCAAGTAAACATTTTTAATCGAGGTTATTTCCGTCTGGTCTCCACTCGTCCAGATCAAAGCATTTGGTGTATCATGTAAGAGGATGCCTGAATTGATGAGACCGCATCTGAATATCTTCCATTTTATATGTAAAGGCCCTGCTAGTTCCAACGCCTCTTCAGAGTACCAGTTGGTTGCTACCAAACCCACTCGGGAATCCTCAATAGCCTGGTGAAGATAGTGAATTCCTTTCCGATTAATGTCTTGTATAAGTTCCTCTGACAGTAAAGTTGATCCCCCCATACCCAGGATGCGATCTCTACCGATCAAAATAGAGTGCCCCGTACTAGGCCTCCAAGCAATCCAATGCATAAGTATATGCACCGATTTTGATAAAAAGGACCAGGATTGTGATCCCTTTGTCAATGAAGTGTTGACAGTGTGAAACCATCTATCCACTGAAACAAATGGAAAATATTTGGATTTTAAAACCTGGTGCCAGAGGCCATCGTGCATCGAAGCCCTCCAAAGGGTGTTAGCTGCCATTACTTTGCTAAAACAAAGAAGGTTTCTTAGTCCCCACCCCCCAAATATCTTTGGGTGAGCAATAAGGTTCCAATTGCAAAGATGGAAGCTTTTTTTCTTCTTGCAACCGGACCAAAGAAAACCAAAAATAAGCTACCGGATCTTATGGAGGATCGTGGTTAGTATGTTTGACAAGGCCAACCAATACACTGGTTGAATCTCAAGAACCACTTTGATCAAGACTAAACGATCCCCAATAGACAACCACCGGTTGCACCAGTGTCTAATTCTCTTTTCGTATTTTTCAAGTAGCCAAAGCCAATTTTCAGTTTTGTACCTTCCCATCTTCAGAAAATATCCAAGATACCTAAACCCCTCCGCGAGATCTTGAATTTGATAATGAAAGTATGATTTTAAATCATCAAGAACCTGCTGACTAACACCAAACTGCAAGAAAGTAGATTTTTGTGCATTAATTTGGAGGCTCGTTGCACTACAGAAAAGAAGCAAGACTTTGTTAATCTCCTTCCATTCCTCTATGTAATATTTTGTCATGATTAGGGCGTCATCCACAAATAAAAGATGTAGTATTTTTATGCATCTCAAAACTTTGATTCCAGTCAGAAGTCCTTCCTCTTGTCTTTTCTTAAGTGTCAGGCTCAAACCTTCCATGATCAAAATGAATAGTACGGGCGAGAGTGTACAACCCTGTCTGAGCCCCCTTCCACTGTGAAAGAAATCCGAGGGCTCACCATTGATCAACATTGCAAAAGTCACAGAAGTAATACAACCCATAATCCATTTAGTGGTCGGTAAGCCAAGGCCACATTGTAGCAAAACCAGTTTGAGGAAATCCCAACTAATAGAGTCATAAGATTTTTTTAAATCGATCTTGAGTATTAGAGCCTGGAGTTTTTTTTCTCTAATGCTATGAAGGCACTCTTGGGTAGTTCCTATAGCATCTATGATCTGTCTTCCTTTCAAGAACCTGAACTGCTCCTCTGAAAGTGTGCGTGACAGGATTGGTCTGATTCTAGTGGCAATAATCTTAGTAATGATTTTGTAGTAGAGATGGCATAATGCAATCGACTGGAAGTCTCCAAAAGAGGCAGGACCATTTACCTTGGGAATCAACGCAATAAAAGTTGAGTTAAGCGATCTGATGACTTCACCCTTAAGGCGAGCTTCTTTAATGGCTTGCAACAAGTCATTAGCAATCAAATCAAAATAAGAAATGTAAAATTCCACAATCCACCCGTCAGGGCCCGGGCTCTATTCTTTGGTCATACCTTTTAGAACCTCAAAAATTTCCTCTTTTGTAAAAACAAATTCTAAAGTAATGATGTCTTCTTCTGTGACCAATCTAGGATACAACCTCACTAAATCAACTTGGTCAACTATTGTGTTCTGTTCCAGTGCTTTGTAAAAGGAGCCAAAATGTCTCTTTGCTTCCCTTTTTATAGCTTCCTAGTCGAGATGAGCATGCCCCTCATCATCTTTTATTTCCCACATGTATTTTTTATTGCGTCTGTGGCTTGCAAAACTATGAAAGTACTTAGTATTTTTATCCCCAGATTTTGTCCACGTACTTAGTATTTTTATCCCCAGATAGAAAACTTACCATATGTAATATGGCCTCGTTGGAATCAATCCATTCGGTAAAAGTTGCAAATGACAACCAATAACCCATTAAATTTATACTTCTAAAAACATTGTTTTTGTATTTGTAAAGCTATTTGGATATCATTGAAAATTGAATTTATAACATTGAGATTTTTTATGTTTGTTAATAATGAAAGCTTTATTTGAGAAATCTTAGATTCCAAAGGGGGAGATGATGTCACGAATTTCAAAAGGTTTAACATTATCTCTCAGTAAAGAGAGAAGAAATCAGTTTGACTTGTGAGACATCTGTTAGGGAAAAAAATTCTGACATGTATTAAGTTTATTGACGGAAATGAATTTTAACATGTTAACCCCATAATGGAAAATAAATACTAAAAAGTCAAACACCTTCCTTCTCACATATAAGGGTTCTACACCACAACATTAAACTTTAAACATTTTTTTTCAATCACTAAACCACAACATGATCTAGTAAAAATAACTATATAAATTAACTTAGTATTTTAAAATATTTTGTAAGAATTTAATATTTATAATTAACTTAGTGTTCTAATATCAAGTTTATAGTGTTAAAAACATTACTCACTTTTTCTCATCAAGTTAGTTGAACTAAAACTAATAAAGATCCTTCAACCCCATAGAAACAACACTTTCAATCTTTCTTAAAAAAAAAAATTGCAAAAAAAATTTAAAGGCTATCATTAAAAGGTAATTGTTCAATCTTTTAGAACCATAGATATCAACATCCACAATTAATAAGTCAATTTAAATAAGAACTTTGTTCATTCTTTCATAACCATAGATATCAACATCCACAATTAAAAAGTCAATTTAAATAGGAACTTTGAATACTAAAGCTATAGATCAATTGCCTTCTGAAACCTATAAATCTACCCAAGTGAGAAATCGTGAGAGTTTTAAATCATGAATGTCCTTTGCCTCATTCCTCATTATAGGGGTTACTTTCGCTTGGTCATAAGGATTGTTTAATGTGAGGGTGGAGATTTAGGTAAAGACAATGTAATTTTTTTTTGTCGAGAAGCTTCTTATGATTACTATGTGTAAAATCATTCTTTTAATATGAATTATGAAAGTAAAAATTTGTTTAAAAAAAAATTAAACCTATGTGAAGTTAGCATTAACATGGAACCTAACTAGGGAAAATGGGGCTTTAAACACAACAATAAAATGATAGAATTCCAAAACATTGAATGATATTCACAAAAAAAAATTGTAGAAATTGACTAATTTAATTTAAGGTTGTGGTTTAGTTAGTCATTAAATATTGATGTATGAGATATTTTGTTTGTGGAACAGGGTACTTTTATTTAAGTATTGGGTTTCAAATCAATTGCATGTTTTAATTGATGTTATTAGTGTCAAATTAAAGGATGTTCAGAAAATAACACTCCTAAATATACATATAATATGATCATCTCAACCCTCTAATTTTTATAGATGAAAATCATTTTCTAACTTTTATATATAAAAATTACTTTCTAATTTTTATAAATAAAAATCATTTAGTTTGTTTTTTAATGTGAAAATATTGAAAGTCATGATTAATGTGTACAAAGTTAAATCAACAACGTTCAAAACTGTTACAACAACATACTCATTATGAATTCAACTTTTCGCTTATGAAAAAAATAGATAAAAATCCCACACTCTAGTCAGACTAAACCTAATTACACCTTATTAAAACAAAATAAATATATGATGAAACAATTAAAAGAATCACATGAATCAGTATATGCACGGCGACGGATAGGGTTGCCCTTTGTGGGAAAATTTGTCCCGTTACTCTGTTATATTTCTTTTAATGTTGCCTATCGCCGCTGTAGAATAGGTACAGTTAATACAACCGTCACTTATACACAATAACATAGAATATATACATGACAAAACCATGTGAATGAACTCTAGATCAAGTCGATATGTCCGAGTGGTTAAGGAGACAGACTTGAAATCTGTTGGGCTTCGCCCGCGCAGGTTCGAACCCTGCTGTCGACGAATTTTGGCAGTGTTTTTAACGCCTTATTATTTTGATTGAATAAAAATAATATATTACATGTGGAAATTTGCAATAAGAATATTATACAACCGAAATAAACTTAAATAGACGATATTTGAGAAATAAACTTAAATTTCCTATTACGGTGTAAAAATTTGCAATAAGAATATTAAGACAATATATTGGGTGTTTTGCAATAAGAATATTAAGACAATATATTGGGTGTATTCAATTTGGGAGTTTATTTTAGTTATCTTTTATATGGTGATGATGATGATTAGGGGGGTGGATTTTGACGGGACAATTTGTATTTTAAATAAGGTTAATTTTTTTTTTACTTGTCAATATTTTTGTTCAAATTGTTAAAATGGGCATTGCAGTTGTTAATTTTTTTTTTGGTTCAAATTGTTAAAATGGGTATTAGAGTTATTGAAACCGTCAAATTTGATGCGTTAATCGGTTTTGAAATTCAAACCTCGATGGTGACATGTGAGATATGGTGATGATGATGTGTGAGATTGATTGACTTATGTATCCATACCTAGCATTTAGATGGTTTATGTTGTAGATAAATTCGATTTTTGTTGGTATGTTGAAGTCTCTTGATTTCTTCCTTTAGTTAATCTTGATATTGATAGGCCATCCCTACACAACTTTTCGAAGGATGTTTTAGACCTTTTCAAGAGGGAGATAAACAAGAGCAATCAAACTTGCATACAATCTACATGGTCAGAGTCTAGAGAATCACTTTCCCCAAAACTCTAACACTGCTCGATTGTATATCTTCACTTTAGTGATGGGTTTAACAAACCTTCTAGGCACTATACCATAACGACCTTATAGTTTGATTATGTCAATAACACAACTCATAGTTTGTTCCTATTATCTTTACATTTAGATGGGCCACCATATTCACACAACTTTCTCTAGGGTTTCATGGCTTACAAAGACTAGAGATACTTATCCTTTTTTTTCCCTAGAAATGTTCAAATTGCGCAAATATCAAGTTCTGTTTAATAGGGCAAAGTAAAGCCCTAAAAAGTTATAAGTTTCATTCAATATTGTCTTCAATGATAATATCAAATTTTCATGTATATTAAAAATTAAAGCACAATGTCCCCGGGGTGTAGGGTAGTTGGTGATGGAGAGTACTATTAAGGCACTCCGTTACGTGAAATCACTGGTTTGAAACCCCAACTTACCTTGTGCGTCACATATGAGGTATCATGGGCACACATGGAGGTTATAGTGGTAGCAATCAGATAACACAACCTCGTGTCATGCGAGTATGTGTCTAACTAGTTGTTGATTCCACCAATCACAAAAAAATAAAAAATAAAGTACAATAATTGAAAAACAATTTGAGTGGGCCTAATGATCAAGAACATGTGTTTTTCTTTAGAGGTCATAAGGCCAAATCTCAAGGGGGTAGGGTATGTACACTTTCATAAATTAAGTATTGAAATTGTTGTGCCAAGAGGGTCCCTTGTCCTACAAACAAGGGGTCTCATACATCAATTTGATGCCTAGCTAAGCCATCATCAAGTTTCTCTCACCTTTTGAAATCAAAACTTAACATATTTATTTTTCTTTTTCTAAAAGAATCACTTTAAACACTTTATTTCTCTTTTAGTATGTTTTTCCCTCAAAAGTTAAGTTTAATCATCTATAAACCTTAATCTCAAGTTAAATTAAAAACTAAATAATCATGAAAAAATCGTATGCAGAAATGAGAGGAAATGTACTTGTGATTGATACCAATAATATATTTAATATCTAAGTTAGACACTATTATATTAATATACAGAGAAATAATTTAATACCTAAGTTAGACACTATTATATTAATATACAGAGAAATAATTTAATTCATAAGAGGGTGAGGGTTAGTATCTAGAGTCACTTCTCTATGGTTAACCAAAAATAATCGGTCTTAACTAGTGTTTCAATATAGATAAAATATAGAAGCAAATTGGGCCCAAGGCGTTTAAAATCTAAAATGATAATTTTAATCTTAACATCCATGGAACTAATAACAAAAATGATACTTGAACTAACTGACATATAAGCCAAAAAACCTACAGCTAAAATGATATTCATCGTAAAAACTAAAGGAAACATATTAGGCACGGAGGTCATTCTTGGGCTTTATTGCACAAGTCAATGGGATTTGAAGGGGTTTCAACNCCGGTGTCTAATTCTCTTTTCATATTTTTCAAGTAGCCAAAGCCAATCTTCAGTTTTGTACCTTCCCATCTTCAGAAAATATCCAAGATACCTGAACCCCTCTGCCAGATCCTGAATTTGATAATGAAAGTATGATTTTAAATCATCAAGAACCTGTTGACTAACACCAAACTGCAAGAAAGTAGATTTTTTTGCATTAATTTGGAGGCTCGTTGCATTGCAGAAAAGAAGCAAGACTTTGCTAATCTCCTTCCATTCCTCTATGTAATCTTTTGTCATGATTAGGACGTCATCCGCAAATAAAAGATTTAGTATTTTTATGCATCTCAAAACTTTGATTCCAATCAGAGGTCCTTCCTCTTGTCTTTTCTTAAGTGCCAAGCTCAAACCTTCCATGATCAAAATGAATAGTATGGGAAAGAGTGGACAACCCTGCCTGAGCCCCCTTCCACTGTGAAAGAAATCTGAGGGCTCACCATTGATCAATACTGCAAAAGTCGCAGAATTAATACAACCCATGATCCATTTAGTGGTCGGTAAGCCAAGGCCACATTGTAGCAAAACCAGTTTGAGGAAATCCCAACTGATAGAGTCATAAGATTTTTTTAAATCGATCTTGAGTATTAGAGCCTGAAGTTTTTTTTCTCTAATGCTATGAAGGCACTCTTGGGCAGTTCCTATAGCATCTATGATCTGTCTTCCTTTCAAGAACCCGAACTGCTCCTCTGAAAGTGTGTGTGACAGGATCAGTTTGATTCTAGTGGCAATAATGCAATAATTTTAGTAATGATTTTGTAGTAGAGATTGCATAATGCAATCAACCAGAAGTCTCCAAAAGAGGCAGGACCATTTACCTTGGGAATTAGCGCAATAAAAGTTGAGTTAAGTGATATGATGACTTCACCCTTAAGGCAAGCTTCTTTAATGGCTTGCAGCAAGTCATTAGCAACCAAATCAAAATAAGAAATATAAAATTCCACAGTCCACCCATCAGGGCCCGAGCTCTTTTCTTTGGTCATACCTTTTAGAACCTCAAAAATTTCCTCTTTTGTAAAAACATATTCTAAAGTAATGATGTCTTCTTTCGTGACCAATCTAGGATACAACCTCACTAAACCAACTTGGTCAACTATTGTGTTCTGTTCCAGTGCTTTGTAAAAGGAGCCAAAATGTCTCTTTGCTTCTCTTTTTATAGCTTCCTAGCCGAGATGAACATGCCCCTCATCATCTTTTATTTCCCACAGGTATTTTTTATTGCGTCTGTGGCTTGCAAAACTATGAAAGTACTTAGTATTTTTATCCCCAGATTTTATCCACGTACTTAGTATTTTTATCCCCGGATAGAAAACTTACCATATGTAATATGGCCTCGTTGGAATCAATCCATTCGGTAAAAGTTGAAAATGACAACCAAAAACCCATTAAATTTATACTTCTAAAAACATTGCTTTTGTAATTGTAAAGCTATTTGGATATCATTGAAAATTGAATTTATAACATTGAGATTTTTTATGTTTGTTAATAATGAAAGCTTTATTTGAGAAATCTTAGATTCCAAAGGGGGAGATGATGTCACGAATTTCAAAAGGTTTAACATTGTCTCTCAGTAAAGAGAGAAGAAATCAATTTGACTTGTGAGACATCTATTAGGGAAAAAAATTCTGACATGTATTAAGTTTATTGACGAAAATGAATTTCAACATGTTAACCCCATAATGGAAAACAAATACTAAAAAGTCAAACACCTTCCTTCTCACATATAAGGGTTCTACACAACAACATTAAACTTTAAATTTTTTTTTCTCAATCACTAAACGACAACATGATGTAATAAAAATAACTATATAAATTAACTTAGTATTTTAAAATATTTTGTAAGAATTTAATATTTATAATCAACTTAATGTTCTAATATCAAGTTTATAGTGTTAAAAACATTACTCACTCTTTCTCATCAAGTTAGTTGAACTAAAACTAATAAAGATCCTTAACCCCATAGAAACAACACTTTAAATTTTTCTTAAAAAAAAAATTGCCAAAAAAAATTTAAAGGCCATCATTAAAAGGTAATTGTTCAATCTTTTAGAACCATAGATATCAACATCCACAATTAATAAGTCAATTTAAATAAGAACTTTGTTCAATATTTCATAACCCTAGATATCAACATCCACAATTAAAAAGTCAATTTAAATAGGAACTTTGAATACTAAAGCTATAGATCAATTGCCTTATGAAATCTATAAATCTACCCAAGTGAGAAATCGTGAGAGTTTTAAATCATAAATGTCCTTTGCCTCATTATAGGGGTTACTTTCGCTTGGTCATAAGGATTGTTTAATCTTAGGGTGGAGATTTAGGTAAAGACAATGTAATTTTTTTTTTTGTCGAGAAGCTTCTTATGATTACTATGTGTAAAATCATTCTTTTAATATGAATTGTGAAAGTCAAAATTTGTTTAAAAAAAAATTAAACCTATGTGAAGTTAGCATTAACATGGAGCCTAACGAGGGAAAATGGGGCTTTAAACACAACAATAAAATGATAGAATTCCAAAATATTGAATGATATTCACTGAAAAAAAATGTAGAAATTGACTAATTTAATTTAAGGTTGTGGTTTAGTTAGTCATTAAATATTGATGTTCGGGATATTTTGTTTGTGGAACAGGGGACTTTTATTTAGGTGTTGGGTTTCAAATCAATTGCATGTTTTAATTGACAATGCTTTTAGTGTGAAACTAAAGGATGTCCAGAAAATAACATTTCTAAATATACATATAATATGATCATCTCAACCCTCTAATTTTAATTTTTATAGATGAAAATCATTTTTTAACTTTTATAAAAATCATTTTCTAACTTTTATATATGAAAATCATTTTTTAACTTTTACAAATAAAAATTACTTAATTTGTTTTTTAATGTGAAAATATTGAAAGCCGTAATTAATGTGTACAAGGCTAAATCGACAACGTTCAAAACTGTTACAACAACATACTCATTATGAACTCAACTTTTCACTTATGAAAAAAAAATAAAAAAAAATCCCACACTCTACTCTCTACCGAGACTAAACCCAATTACACCTTACTAAAACAAAATAAATATATGAGGAAACAATTAAAAGAATCACATGAATCAGTATATGCACGGCGACGGATAGGGTTGCCCTTTGTGGGAAAATTTGTTCCGTTACTCTCTTATATTTCTTTTAATGTTGCCTATCGCCGCTGTAGAATAGGTACAGTTAATACAACCGTCACTATACACAATAACATAGAGTATATACATGAAAACGCCATGTGAGTTCACCCTACATTAAGTCGTTATGTCCGAGTGGTTAAGGAGACAGACTTGAAATCTGTTGGGCTTCGCCCGCGCATGTTCGAACCCTGCTGTCGACGATTTTTGGCAGTGTTTTTAACGCCTTATTATTTTGATTGAATAAAAATAATATATTACATGTGGATATTTGCAATAAGAATATTAAACAACTGAAATAAACTTAAATCGACGATATTTGAGAAATAAACTTAAATCGCCTATTACGGTGTAAAAACAATATATTGGATTACATGTGGATATTTGCAATAAGAATATTAAACAACCGAAATAAACTTAAATAGACAATACTTGAGAAATAAACTTAAATCTCCTATTACGATGTAAAAATTTGCAATAAGAATATTAAGACAATATATTGGGTGTTTTGCAATAAGAATATTAAGACAAGATATTGGGTGTATTCAATTTTGAAGTTTATTTAAGTTATCTTATCTTTTATATGGTGATGAAGATGATTAGGGGATGGGTTTTGATGGGATAATTTGCATCCTAAAGAAGGTTAATTTTTTTTTTTACTAGTCAATATTTTTGTTCAAATTGTTAAAATGGGTATTGGAATCTTAAATAAGGTTATTTTTTTTTACTAGTTAATATTTTTATTCAAATTGTTAAAATGGATATTGGAGTTGTTAATTTTTTTTTTGCTCAAATTGTTAAAATGGGTATTAGAGTTATTGAAACCGTCAAATTTGATGCGTTAATTAGTTTTGAAATTCAAACCTCGGTGGTGACATGTGAGATATGGTGATGATGATGTATGAGATTGATTGACTTATGTATCCATACCTAGCATTTAGATGGTTTATGTTGTAGATAAATTCGATTTTTGTTGGTATGTTGAAGTCTCTTGATTTCTTCCTTTAGTTAATCTTGATATTGATAGGCCATCCCTACACAACTTTTCGAAGGATGTTTTAGACCTTTTCAAGAGGGAGATAAACAAGAGCAATCAAACTTGCATACAATCTACATGGTCAGAGTCTAGAGAATCACTTTCCCCAAAACTCTAACACTGCTCGATTGTATATCTTCACTTTAGTGATGGGTTTAACAAACCTTCTAGGCACTATACCATAACGACCTTATAGTTTGATTATGTCAATAACACAACTCATAGTTTGTTCCTATTATCTTTACATTTAGATGGGCCACCATATTCACACAACTTTCTCTAGGGTTTCATGGCTTACAAAGACTAGAGATACTTATCCTTTTTTTTCCCTAGAAATGTTCAAATTGCGCAAATATCAAGTTCTGTTTAATAGGGCAAAGTAAAGCCCTAAAAAGTTATAAGTTTCATTCAATATTGTCTTCAATGATAATATCAAATTTTCATGTATATTAAAAATTAAAGCACAATGTCCCCGGGGTGTAGGGTAGTTGGTGATGGAGAGTACTATTAAGGCACTCCGTTACGTGAAATCACTGGTTTGAAACCCCAACTTACCTTGTGCGTCACATATGAGGTATCATGGGCACACATGGAGGTTATAGTGGTAGCAATCAGATAACACAACCTCGTGTCATGCGAGTATGTGTCTAACTAGTTGTTGATTCCACCAATCACAAAAAAATAAAAAATAAAGTACAATAATTGAAAAACAATTTGAGTGGGCCTAATGATCAAGAACATGTGTTTTTCTTTAGAGGTCATAAGGCCAAATCTCAAGGGGGTAGGGTATGTACACTTTCATAAATTAAGTATTGAAATTGTTGTGCCAAGAGGGTCCCTTGTCCTACAAACAAGGGGTCTCATACATCAATTTGATGCCTAGCTAAGCCATCATCAAGTTTCTCTCACCTTTTGAAATCAAAACTTAACATATTTATTTTTCTTTTTCTAAAAGAATCACTTTAAACACTTTATTTCTCTTTTAGTATGTTTTTCCCTCAAAAGTTAAGTTTAATCATCTATAAACCTTAATCTCAAGTTAAATTAAAAACTAAATAATCATGAAAAAATCGTATGCAGAAATGAGAGGAAATGTACTTGTGATTGATACCAATAATATATTTAATATCTAAGTTAGACACTATTATATTAATATACAGAGAAATAATTTAATACCTAAGTTAGACACTATTATATTAATATACAGAGAAATAATTTAATTCATAAGAGGGTGAGGGTTAGTATCTAGAGTCACTTCTCTATGGTTAACCAAAAATAATCGGTCTTAACTAGTGTTTCAATATAGATAAAATATAGAAGCAAATTGGGCCCAAGGCGTTTAAAATCTAAAATGATAATTTTAATCTTAACATCCATGGAACTAATAACAAAAATGATACTTGAACTAACTGACATATAAGCCAAAAAACCTACAGCTAAAATGATATTCATCGTAAAAACTAAAGGAAACATATTAGGCACGGAGGTCATTCTTGGGCTTTATTGCACAAGTCAATGGGATTTGAAGGGGTTTCAACATCCATTCCCTCAATTGCAACGCCCATGATTTTTTTTCCAGCATTGCCTTCCTCTCAATTGTCCTTCTCATACAAAGTGAGAATTGTAGTAATGAAGGCATTCCATTTGTTTTCATTCTGTTCCAATTTTTCCATATTAAGATTAGTCTCTTGCTTTCCAATGTTAGAGGTCACCATCTCCTTAACATGCATGTATAAATCAACTATCTTGGAAAATTTAGAATACATACCTTTGCAATACCTCGGGTTAGGAATGAATCTACCAACCTCCTCATCTTCCATTGAATAAGGAGTTTGAGCTCTCTTTTGTCTAATGCTAGATTTTATGAGCTCCACCTATTTCTTGGTGCTTTTGAAGTGACACAACGAGTAGCCTATATGTATGGCAACAACCTCCACTCTATTGTTCTATTGTCCAGAGGTTTTCCAAACTTCTTCTTTCCCTTTTGCACTTTTGTTGGACCAGTCCACCTCTTAGGACCCTCCTATCCTTTGTTCTCTTTGGGGGCATTGAAAACCAAATAAGGAGGGGAACAATCCATCTTTCCCTCCAACAAGAACACCAAACTCAAATACCATGATGAGAACACTAGGTCCATACGCCTCTCTGCCTCACATGTCTTATTCTCCTCCTCTTCCGGGCCACTACCATGGATAAACCAAAGATGGAAAGGTTTCCCTTGATGGGATTTGGCTTCATTGAATTGGAAAAGGTGTCCTATGCTACACAATGATGGGCATATTCGTAACCACTTGTTGAACAATGATTTCCTAACCAACTTCTTTTTCATGCAAAGGAGTCTTAGGCACGGGGATAGAATTGATGCCACCAATTTGTGATATGACGATTGTAGGCCACTGCCTTTTTGTCACCTCATTAGAGTTTTTTTCTTAAAAGTTGAATGGAACAACTTTTTTAAATTAATGATTTTCGATAGTGAAAATGAAGATTTCTAATTTGACAACTTCTACAAATTCAACAATTATCACCCCATCGAACATACATATTTTAAAATATGAGATTTGTAGGTAGCCATGTAACCTTTTCTATCCTCCAAAAATCAAGGCATTGCATGACAAAACTATACTTAATATTATCCTTAATTTCATGTTATCATAATATCTCTACATGACAAGTGCTACAATGTTGGTAGAATAAGTAACAATGCGGTGGAACCATGAGTAACATTCATTAATATATTATGAGTCCTAATATTTATGTAGTGATGAGTAACACAAATCATGCTAGTGAGTTATGGATTAAGTTAATGAACAATAGTTAGTATGGTTAATTAATGATGATTAAGTAGCACAACTACTTACATCAAAGATAAAAAAGATGTTAGCACATTCTATTGATTGACTCAAAGATAAAAAAGATGTTAGCACATTCTATTGATTGACTCAATGATGATAAAAATGCTATATTTTATGTGAGCTTATTTCTAAATTTCTCTAGTCTTTGTTGTGTGCTACAAATTTTAATATAGTATCAGAATAAAAACATCCCAAATAATACTCATAAATTCGAATTAGTGGAGATTGAAGTTGAATTTGCAAGCATAAAATCTAAGTATATGGGGGTCCAAGATCGAAAACAAAAACCAAAAAATATAGGATAGAGGAGAACAAAAGTTTTAGGAGAGAAATTGATTAAAAAAAAAAAAAAAA
>JZKD02S2060756.1:486237-502636 GCA_000966675.3 Picea glauca | reverse complement strand
CCGGAATGACCTTTATCGCCGTTGATCCGGGTGCGCTCATCTGGGCCGTCAGAGAGATGCTCCCCCGATTCCGGACCCCCCCCCTTGCTTAAAGGTCGGAAGGCAAGGAGGGTCCGAAATTTGCTGTGCGCCGTTGATCCGGGCGTGCTCATATTGACCGCCCGATCTCACTTACTCTTTACCACGGGCGCAATGTCGCCCAAAACCTTGGACAAGTGGGTTTTAACCCATTCATTTGATTTCTGACCCCCCTAGCAAGAAATATCGCTAACACATACCTTCGACCCTCGGGCTGAAATTTGCTCAAGATCGTTCTAAAATCCCCTTGAGTTGAAGTGGCTCCTTTGTTCTCACTGGAATTTCCAACGAATCCACAGGTCCTTCATAAAACTTGGCCTACGTAACTTGACTCCAGGACCAAACCTTACACTTCTATACGACCACAATCTGGTCCTTACATAGGCATCTCTCGCAACTCAGAAGTTCACGAGTCAAAGACCCTAAAATTTTCTTTCTCCAACCTCCAATACCCAAGATCACGATATGGGTATAACTCTTTCTTTGTTAGTGCCCTCCACGCGTGACCGTCATCTAGGGATAAGTACTTATCACCTCTCGCAACTCGTGACCTCCCGAGTTGGAGTGTCGAGTCTTGACATTGTCCCCTTGTGAACATTTGAGAGACGATGGTTGAGTTCCTTTGAACACTTCTCGTAACTCACAATTGAAGTGATGAGTTCCCATGCTCCCCTTCTACGAAACCATGAGATGCGATAGTCAAAAATGGTTTGACTTCCTTTAACGCACTTCTCACAACTCACAATCTCACGAGTTGGAGTGTTGAACCTTTGTGCTCCTCTGCAAAATCCCGAGATGCCATAGATCAACTATGGATTGACCCCTCGATATAGTGAGTGCACACCACATGTCACCCTTGCGATCCCCACCTGACAGATGTGCCATGCATTCACACATGCCTTCGACTCTCGCCACTTTGTAACTTCTGTAGTTGAAAGTGATTCTTCCAATTCCTGAACTCTCGATATGTGATAGCTCCGTGGATTTCTGATCCAATAGTTCTTTCGTGCTTGGATCCAACGGTTCAAATATCCTCGCAACTTCAGTTGTTCGCACAACCAAAGAATTTATTCCACCCTCCGAACTTACGAATCCCCAAATTCAAGAATTGATCCAATGGCTTGAACTGACCACGATCAATGGCCCTCATTGATTCTTGAACCCAAAAGGATGAGTTCATCCAACCTCTATCCACCTTGCAACTTATCTAGATCCTACGGTCCTCGCAACTTCGCAAGTTCTGCACGGAGAATTTTGACCATCCAGTTCCTCCTCAATAGTTTCAGCGTAATTGAAGCAATGTTCCTCGTCTGAACTTGGCTTCTGCAATGACCTTGCTCCATATTCCCCTGAACAATTTAAAGACACTTACTCTCCTGATCTTTAACTTGAAAAGTCAAATCTCCAAAGGGACTCCTGCATGAACTCCTTGTGGCAAACCTTCAAATACTTCTATGTATTTGAACTCTTGACTATGTGCACCTTTCTCTACAAGAACAGTCCTTCACCTTTCAACCTTAGTCGTTAAACTCTAAGTTCTTAGCTAGCCTGTGCACACCTTGCACGGCTTATGTTCTCCACTTGCACTCTACTAGAATGAGAACAATGGTATCTCTCCTAAGCTTTCAGAGATAAACTATGAACCTTGTCAACGCACACCTTGTGGACATTTTCACTACACTCCTTGCAGGAATTCTCACTCAGGAAGAGAAACAATTGAAACTCATTCTCTTTCTCTCTCAGATTTCAAACATTCAACATGAAATCATACATACACAACATAGCATCATAAAAAATGCATAACAGAGAGAATAAAATGACTGTAAGCATACCATTCAACATGTATACACAGAAAGCATCATAACACCATGAATCTGATTCAAAGATTCTTATATTAATTCAAACTCCTGTACATGGGTTCTTCTCTAGAACTCTCTTCTACAACTCTCTTGTTCTCTTCTGTTCTATGCTATGTTACAATTGAATTATCTAATGATACAAAAGGTGAGGGTGTCTATATTCGTTTTCCCTCCTATGCTCCTAAAAATGTCTAATCTATCATTCAAACCTATTGTTAGCGACATTTCTTGTAAAGGGGGATAAAATGCGAAGGAATGGGTTAAAACCCACTTGTCCTAAGTTTGGAATGCAAATGTGACTGTGTTTAAATGGAAATCAATTCTGGACGGCAGGATTTCATGTGCCCGGATCAACGACACACATCGGATTCTGGAGCCCCCCTGCCTTTCTACCTTTAAGTGAAGGGGGGGGGGGGTCCAGAATCGAGGGCGCACCTCTTCAATGATCATGATCAGAGTGGTCAGATCAACATATCTCAAGGTGATTCTAGACCCCCCCCCTGCCTTTCTACCTTTAAGCGGAAGGAGGGGGTCCAGAATCAGGTGCCCATCTTCCCAACGACTGAGATCAAAGCGCCTGGATCAATGGCACTCGGGCGATCCCATCCTTCTCAGCTGCTCTGTTTTTAATCAACGTGGGCCCTTCCCCCCGTTATGTCATCCTCCCGAGCCGCATCTCCCCTGTTTCCATGTGTCCCCCCATCTACACTCTTTTAGTCCATCTCATCATCCACTCACCACCTGCCATGTGTTTCTCTCCCTTCCACATCAGCCTCCCACTAAAATGTGCCCATTATATCTCATCTCCTAGCCCCTCCACTTATTTCCTTCCACCATGTGTCTTCCCCTGTAACCTCTCTCACACCTCATCACTTCTTACCTCACCCTCACGATGTTAGCACCACCACTCCCATTATGTGCCCCATCCCTCGTGCTGGCCTCCATGCATATTCATTAGGACGATCACCTAATCTAGGTGGTAGTGCGAGGGGCCTTCCATGTCCCAAAGGTGCTGAGTCGGCTAGGCCGTTCACAACCCCAATGAAGTAATTATTGAGGTAGTTGGTGGTGGTTAGACATCACCTCCACCATAATGGGAAAGTCCAGTGACAAATTAAAGGCATGTCGATTCGCCCACAGAGCTGTCAGAAGTTCAATTGTGTCTGTCATAGGTGCATGATCATTCAGAGACTGCAGGTGCAGATTGTTAGAAGCCATGCAGACACAATGTTTTTAATGCAGTGTCTCGATTTTGTTGTTGTTGTTGTTTTGAGTATATGTAGGCATTTTCGCCATTTTTGTATCTATCGATGGTAGAGCGAAGCTCCCGACTGTAAATTTTTAACAATCATTATAGTTCCCTGGTTGTGCATCTGCATCTGAGATTTCTTGTTTTATGACAAACAGTTTTCTTACTCCAGCTAAGATTTCATCTCATACTAGGGCATTCATGGACGACTGATTCGCATGAATTTTTATAGTTATGTTATGATAAAGGATTTATCATTGCATCGTTGTATTCTCTAGTTTTCTATGTTTGAATGTAAGAGGATCTTGCATTTGAACGCTTTATTCTTCAGTCTGTTAGAAACCTGATGTTTATGACAGACCCTTGCACTCTTCTCATACAAGTCCTCCCCCTGCTCACCCTTATTACAACTCACTGTTTGAAGTTTATCTAAGACCTCACTCGCCCATGCATGCCTGGCCTAGTTTCAGCATTGAGACGATATTTCTCTGAGTTTACTCCCATTTGATCATCCCTTTATAAACAAATTGTGACACTAAACTGATGGGTGTCGGGCTCTGCTCCTGCTACAATCCAGGAGTGACTTTGGACACTAACATTTATGGTGCCGTTGCCAGGGACAATGTTGAATATTTTGCCTGGGATTGAACGACAACAATTAACTAATTCTGAAGGTGCATCAGATATCAGAATTATCAAGATTGTTGTTGTGCACCTGGTGACTCCATTGTGATGATCCCACTGGGGTGAACTTGTCGTATTAATTGTGGCTTTTAGCGGTAGACACATGTGGTCCCATCCACAGTTGTCTATGGCCATGCCTGAAGAAAATCCGGAGGTGATTATCAGAAAAGGGAATCCCTCTCAAGGAGAAATCTTCACCACCAAACCAGGTAATCCGCCATCTCCTTCTGTAAGGACTCCATTTTCTACTACTCGGTTTCTTGATAGAACTTTTTCAGAGGTTTCCCGTTTCTTGAACTTTGGGAGTGTTCCTGTTGAGTTTTCCCCTCCTAGTTCGGGATTGGAGGGAGAAATCCATGTCACTCCCCTCTCCTCTGAAGTTGTTCCTTGGTGAAGACCCAGGACTACAGAAGATTTCCCCACTCCTGTACAAAGAGGATCACATGCTGGCTTGAGCTCGTTACCCTTCTCCTTAAATCCTCTCTTGTTTCCCACCCCACTCCAAGAATCATTCCCAGTAGTCCCTTTGCGAACTCCTTCTCCTCCAGGTTCTCCTCCACCTAATATTCCTATGGCTGGTGCTAATCCCCCTATGAATAGAATGGATGCCATAGTTGCTGCTAGATATGCTCCCTTAATCCTACCCCATCCTATGAATCCTCTCCCTGCTAGAGACTACTTGAAGTACATGCCTAATTTCACCGGAGAAGGGGACATAACCGCAGAAGAGCATCTGGCTGCTTTCTACAGTTATGTAGACAACCTGAATATTGAAAATGAAGATGTCTGGATGAGAGTCTTCATCCAGAGCCTGGACGGTGAGGTAAGGAAATGGTTTAGAGGATTGGCCCCCAGATCTATTGCTGGGATAGAAGCCCTGGATAGTGCTTTCCTGAGGCAGTGGGGCGATAGGAAAGATTTCATGTATTACATGATAGAGTTCATGTCTTTGAATAAGATGGATGGAGAGTCTATCTCCGACTTCTCCAAAAGATTCCATAGGATGTATAACAAAATCCCTGCTGAAATAAAGCCTTCAGAAGCCTCAGCCAAGATTTCTTATGCCAGTGCATTTGGCCCCGATTCCTGTCTTTTATTAAGAGAAAGAAGAGCCACCTCTTTAACTCAAATGAAAGATGTGGCCATAGAAGTGGAATCCAACATATTAGCCACTGACAAACTGAGGAACAAGGCTGATGTAGACAAAAGAAAGGAAAAATATGAAGCCCCAACTTCTGGCCTATCGGTGCCCCACCCTCAAGTGGATGAATTGACCAAGATGATGAAGTTTCTGTCTGAAGAGATGGAGAGACTGAAGTTGGAAAGGAAGCAAATGTACAAGGGCCCTCAGGGCGCCGAAATCAAAGGAGGTTTTAGGAGGCCAAACAATATCACTCCCCCGACTATGCATAGAGAGAGGGGAAGAGACAGAGAAGACCAGAGAATTTAGGCCCCTTTCCAGAACAATTTTGTGGCCGAAGATGAAGAAGGGGAAATAGACAAACATGATTCTGAAATCCATTGCTTCAGAGATACTCCCCCTTTTCCTCATCTCACTCAATCATCATACGAGAAGTCTCTCATGGACAGTCAGCTAAATGAGTTGAGAAAGGGAGACAAGGCTAGTGGCATCCGAGGCAGGTACAATCTGAGGTCTAAGAAGAAGACAGTAGCACCTGATGTTCCTGAGCAGTCCGCTAGAACAGAGAATCCTGCCCATGAAATAGCAGACTGTCATAGAGGTAAGAATACCCGACCCCTCTCTCCCATTATTCAGAGTCATGTTCCCAAAATAAGAGAAATCCCTAAGCTTACATCTTCTTTTAGTTTCGAGCATGAAATTCAAAAGATCAAAATCCTTGTGCCTCTGACCAAATTGATTAAACAGGAAGGGTTCAAGAAATGCTTCTATGAGCTGTTATAGTTTGAGACCTCATGCCTTCCCACAGACTCGATCAATTTTCAAGACAAAAAGCCCACAGTTATTCTAGGTCCTATGGTAGAGGACATAGATGATTCATCCCCTCCCTTCTACACCTCCCTGAACATACATGAGAAAGTGTTGCATAATTGCCTCATGGATTCAGGGGCTTCTCACAACCTCATGCCCAAAACTGTCATGGAAGAGTTAGAACTAGAAGTCACCCGAGCCTATCATGACCTCTATTCCTTTGACTCTAGGAAAGTTTAATGTCTAGGGGTTATCAAAGACCTGGTTGTGACCTTGTTTTAGTTTCCCATGAAGAGTGTGGTCATGGATATTGTAGTGGCTGATGTCCCCCCCAAATTCGGTATGCTATTATCAAGATCTTGGATAAAAAGACTTGGGGGAACTTTGTAGATGGACCTGACCTATGCTACTATCCCATTGTTTGGGGGAGAACATAGGAGGTTATACAGAGAAGCCCAATTGGCCTATATAATCATGGATGAAGCCAATCCCACCAATAATCCCATCTTTGCCTTGGACACTGATTTAGGTTCCAGTCTACTGCAACTCACTCATGCCCCCGAGCCTCCTCTTAAGCTCAGAAATCAGCCCACCACACCTCTTGAGTTCCCTCCCTCCATCACTCCCATCTGGGATTTTTTTTTTGATGGAGTCTATTCCAAGAAAGGCACTGGTGCTGGGGTGTTTTTTGTGTCGTCGTCTCAAGAGACCGCATCCCTGTCTTATAAGATGGAATTTGACACCACCAACAACGTGGCAGAGTATGAAGCTCGTGTTCTAGGTATGAGGGCTGCAAAGGAAATGGGAATTAAAGAGATAGAAATATTTGGAGATGCTGATTTGATTATCCAGCAGGTCAGAAATGCCTATCGTGCTAATAATTCTTGACTCATAAATTACAGAAATGAGGTATGGGAACTAGTTGATAATTTCTTCTTGGCTTTTAACATTTCTTTCATTTCGAGGGAGGAAAATTCTTCAGCCGATTCTTTAGCTGTCTTAGCTAGTTTGCTCAAAGTCCTATACCGCCTATGGTCAAGTCTGATGTTGAAATAAAATATAGACCTTTTGTGCCGGACAATGTCATGCATTGGAAAGTATTTGAAGATGATCTGGAAATCGAAAAATTTATCCAATCTATTGATGATTTTTCAGCGTTGCACATTGATGAGGATCCTGACATGGAAGGCGACCCTCACCCTGAGATGTTTTTAAATAAAATCACTGACCACCAGATTATTCAACTACCGAGCAATTACATTCCGAGGGGACTAGTCCCATTAGAAATATTTTTCAATGGGAATGATGCGACAGTAAAGGGTAGAGTTTCAGGTGATGATGCTGACACAACTGAGTGCAACATTGGCACCCCGGAGGAGCCCAAGTTTGTCAAGTTGTCAAGGGGTTTGACCAAGGAACAGAGGGACGAATATAATGAGTTGCTCAGAGAGTTTGCTGATGTGTTTGCATGGACCTACGAAGACCTCAAGACATATGACACATCCATCATTGAACACAAGATCCCATTGACGAAAGAGGCTAAGCCATTTAAGTAGAAGATGAGACAGATAAATCCCATGTTGCTACCTATCATGGAGAAAGAAGTGAAGAAATTTCTAGGTGCCTAAATCATCGTCCCCTTGAGATATTTCGAATGGGTGGCCAATTTGGTTCCAGTACGAAAGAAAAGTGGGGAAATCAGACTCTATGTTGATTTCAGGAACCTAAACAGGAGCTCAAGGAAAGACAATTATCCCCTGCCCAACATGGAACACATATTCTAGAAGGTCACTGGTGCATCTAGAATATCCATGATTGATGGTTTCTCTGGTTACAATCAGATATCAGTCATGCCTGAGGACAAGTAAAAAATGACCTTCACCACTCCTTGGGGCACATTTATGTATGCCAAGATGCCTTTCGGATTGATGAATGTAGGGGAAAAAATTTAGCGAGATATGGATATAGCCTTCATTGGGGAGAAAGATCAGTTTGTAGTGATCTATTTGGATGACATCACAGTCTTCTCTAGGTCAGACAAGGAGAACTGCTGCCACTTGAAGAAGGTTTTCTTGAAGTGTTGGAGGTTTTGCCTATCTTTAAACCCCAAAAAATCTTTGTTTTCTATGAAGGAGGAGAAGTTATTAGGCCATATAGTGTCAGATGAAGGAGTGAGAATCGATCCTAGTAGGGTAGAGGCAATTCAGACCCTGTCACTTACTAGATCTAAGAAGGAAGTTCAGGCCTTTTTGGGGAAGATAAATTTTCTAAGGTGATTCGTCTCAAATTTTGCTGAACTGGTGAAGCACATCACAACCATGCTCAGGAAGGGAAATGAAGTAAAATGGACCACTGAATCCAAAAAATATTTTGTCCAAATAAAGAGGGCATTGACTGAGGCACCTGTGCTAATCAGTCATGATTATTCCAAAGATTTTCTGATTTTTTCTTTCGCTTCTTGTGATACAGTAGCAACAGTCTTGTTGCAGAAAAATGATCAAGGGTGAGAGCAACCTGTTGCCTTCTACAACAAGGTGTTGAGAGATGCAGAACACTGGTATGAGATCATGGAGAAGCAGGCCTATGGCTTGGTGAAAGCTCTCAAAGCTTTCAGAGTCTATGTCTTGCACTCGAGGATCACTGCATATGTTCTTTCGACCTCTGTGAAGGACATTCTCATACAGCCAGACATAGACGGAAGAAGAGGCAAGTGGATCGCCAAGATATTAGAATTCGATCTGGAGATTAAGCCCACCAAGTTGATAAAGGGGCAGGGTTTAGCCAAGTTGCTAGCTGAATCCAATTGCAAAGCCTTGGGGATTAACTTCATCAATGAGCAAGCCAAATCATCCGGTAAGAATTCTCAGAGTTCCATATCCCTAGCAACATGCTCCTAGTACAAGGATATCCTCTACCTTCTGCAAGAATTAAAGCCTCCTGATGGATTGGGAAAAAGTAAGGCTAGAGCTTTAAAGCTCAAAGCGGTCAGATATTGCCTCATTGACCAAGCCTTGTACTGGAAGGACCCTCTAGGGGTATTTTTAAGGTGCCTAAGTCCGTAAGAAGCCCAGAAGGTTATGATTGATTTCCATAGTGGTCTTTGCAGAGGTCATCATTACTGGAAGACCACAGCTCACAAGATCCTCTAGGCTGGGTATTGCTGGCCCACTTTATTCCCTGATGTCTGCAGAGAAATCAGAGCTTGCATCAAATGCCAGAAGTTCTCAGGAAAGCAACAACTCAAATCTCCACCATTAAAGCCTGTAGTGGTTTCAACACCTTTCCAGCAGTGGGGATTGGACTTCATTGGAGAGATTCATCCTCCCTCAAGTGGCTAGCACAGATGGATCCTCATTGCGACAGATTATTTCACCAAGTGGATAGAGGCTGTTCCCACCAGGAGCACTTCTCAGAAAGTAATTATCAACTTCTTGGAGGACATCTTAGCCAGATTTGGTTGCCTCAATAGAATTGTCACTGACAACGCCGCCCCCTTCAGGTCTGAGCCTCTAGTCAAGTTCTCTGAACAGTTCGAGATTTCACTGATTCACTCTACTCCATATTATCCTTAAGGAAACGGACTGGGAGAGTCCTCCAATAAAATTCTAATCAATCTCATCAAGAAGCTATTGGAAGACAATAAAAGGGCCTGGGACTCAAAACTCAAATTTTCTCTATGGGTTGATCGAGTGACAACAAAAAAATCCCTAGGCATCTCACCTTTCGAACTTGTTTATGGAACAGAGGTCGTTTTTCCTACTCAGCTCGCCTTATCTATGGCGAAATTCCTCCAGGACCTTGAAGGAGAGCCTAACCATATGGTCAGAAGGATTCATCAGATGGTGGAAGTGCAGCAGATCAGAGAGCAGGTCATGGACAGAGCCTATAATCACTAGCAGAAGATCAAGCAGGCTTTTGACAGGAAGAGCAGAAAGAAAGATTTCAAGCCGGGTGATCTGGTGATCAAATGGGATGCACCTAGGTAGGAAAAGGGAAAGCACAATAAGTTTGATGCCCTCTAGTTTGGGCCTTTCAAGATCTTTGAAGTATTTTCGAACAACATTTACAGGTTGCAGGATCTGGAAGAAAAAGAAGTTTTTAATGGCCCAGTAAATGGGCATTTATTGAAAAAATGTTTTTTGTGAGCCGCAGTCGGCTCTTTTGTTTTTGTAAATATTGTTTTTGTTTTCAGCTTAATAAATGACTCCATAGCCCAACAACAAGGCACTGAATCTGCAAAAGAGTCCTTAGAGCATCACAGGGACAACTCTATCCCCCATGGAGCCTAATGTTAGCGACATTTCTTGTAAAGGGGGGTAAAATGCGAAGGAATGGGTTAAAAACCCACATGTCGTAAGTTTGGGATGCAAATGCGACTGTGTTTAAATGGAAATCAATTCTTGATGGTAGGATTTCATGTGCTCAGATCAACGACATGCATTGGATTCTGAAGCCCCCCTACCTTTTTACCTTTAAGCGAAGGGGGGGTGTCCGGAATTGGGGGCACACCTCTTCAACTGTCATGATCGGAGCGCTCAGATCAATGGTGCTCAAGGCGATTCCGGACCCCCCCCACCTTTCTACCTTTAAGCGGAGGGGGGGGGGTCTGGAATCAGGCGCGCATCTTCCCAGCAGCTGAGATCAAAGCTCCCGGATCAACGGCGCTCGGGTGATCCCATCCTTCTCAGCTGCTCTATTTTTAATCGACGTGGGCCCTTCCCCCCTTTATGTCATCCTCCCAAGCCACATCTCCCATGTTTCCATGTGTCCCCCCATCTCCACTCTTTTAGTCCATCTCATCATCCACTCACCACCTGCCATGTGTTCCACTCCCTTCCACCTCAGCCTCCAACTAAAATGTGCCCATTATATCTCATCTCCTGCCCCCTCCGCTTATTTCCTTCTGCCATGTGTCTTCCCCTGTAACCTCTCTCACACCTCATCACTTCTTACCTCACCCTCACGATGTTGGCGCCACCACTCCCATTATGCGCCCCATCCCTCGCACTAGCCTCCATGCATATTCATTAGGATGATTAGCTAATCTAGGTGGTAGTGCGAGGGGCCTTCCACGTCCCAAAGGTGCTAAGTCGGCCAGGCGATTCACAACCCCAATGAAGCAGTTATTGAGGTAGTTGCTGGTGGTTAGACATCACCTCCACTATAATGGGAAAGTCTGGCGACAAATTAAAGGCACATCGATTCACCCACGGAGCTGTCAGAAGTTCGATTGCATCTGTCATAGGTTCATGATCATTCAGAGACTGTAGGTGCAGATTGTCAAAATCCATGCAGATGCAATGTTTTTAATGCAGCATCTCAATTTTGTTGTTGTTGTTTTTTTTGAGTATATGTAGGCGTTTTCGCCATTTTTGTATCTATCGATGGTAGAGCGAAGCTCCCGACTGTAAAGTTTTAAAAATCATTCTAGTTCCCTGGTTGTGGATCTGCATCTGAGATTTCTTGTTTTATGACAAACACTTTTCTTACTCCAGCTAAGATTTCATCTCATACCAGGTCATTCATGGATGACTGATTTGCATGAATTGTTACAGTTATGTTATGATAAAGGATTTATCATTGCATCGTTGTATTCTCTATTTTTCTATGTTTGAATGTAAGAGGATCTTGTGTTTGAACGCTTTCTTCTTCAGTCTGTTAGAAACCTGATGTTTATGACAGACCCTTGCACTCTTCTCATACAAGTCCTCCCCCTGCTCTCCCTTATTACAACTCACTGTTTGAAGTTTATCTAAGACCTCACTCACCCATGCATGCCCGACCTAGTTTCAGTGTTGAGACGATATTGTTCTGAGTTTACTCCCATCTAATCATCCCTTTATAAACAAATCGTGACACTAAACTGATGGGTGTCGGGCTCTTCTCCTGTTGCAATCCAGGAGTGACTTCCGACACTAACACCTACCTACTTACATTAACTGTGCTTAAATGCCTTTTACATTGAAAAATAAGAGCAGATTGCTCAAGATTTGTTTACAACACTTATACATAAATGCAAGTACACCTCCTTAACTGTTACATAAATATCCGCTCATTAATCTTTCAAAAACATTTCAAAACATTTCAACATGTGAAAAATGTGCTGGCGCTTGTCCTGGCTGGCTTCTGCCTTCACGCTCGCTTGGCTGCTGACGATGCTCATGCATCATACTCCCTCACTTGAAAATTTTCATGAACTCCTATTCATGAGCTCCTGCATGGTCTATCCATTCTTCTGAGTTTCTTCTTCATCCTCCCAACTGGCATCTTCAACTGGGTGTCCCTTCCACTTGACCAAGTATTCAAAATACTCTTTCCTTCTAGTCTTTCTGCTAATCCTCTTGTCAATGATGCTTTCCATCTATGTCTTTTTAGCTACAGACATTTTCTTAGTCCATTGAAACCCTATCTGTTCATCCTCTGCTCTTTCTTCCTCATCTTTGTAAGGGTACAAATCCACAACATTGAATATCGATGAAATTCCGATCCCATCGGGTAATTCAATCTCATATGCGTTTGCCCCAAATTTCTTCACGACCCTACATGGTCTGATCCTTTTCATCTTCAACTTGTTATATGTTCCCCTTGGAAACCTTTCCTTCCTCAGGTGTGCAAGAATCAGATCACCAACTTCAAATTGAAGTTCTCACCTATGTTGATTTGCTCTGCACTTGTATTCTTGACTCAAACTGTGCAGTCTCTGTTTAACTTTTCTGTGAAGCTCCTTCATTGCTTCTGCAAAGTCCTTTGCATTAGCACTTCTGATTTCATTTTGTTCTGAATATTTCAATTCAAAAAATCCCCTTGGCTGCATTCCATACACAATCTGGAATGGACTCTTCCTTGTGCTTCTGTTGTGTGAATCATTGTAAGCAAATTCCACCTGTGGAAGAATGTGATCCCACTGACTATGGTGTTCAGTCACTAGGCTTCTCAGCAAATCTCCCAAGCTCTTGTTCACAAATTCTATCTTCCCATCCGTCTAAAGATGATACACTGAGCTAAATGACAAGTTTGTCCCTAGCTTCTTCCATAAAGTTCTCCAGAAATGTCCCACGAAATTGGTATCTCAATCTGAAACAATACTCCTTGGCAAGCCGTGAAGAATGACGACTTCTTTGAAAAACAGGTCTACAGTATGAGTTGGGTCATTGGTTTTCTGGAATGGTATGAAATGTGCCATCCAAAAATATTGAATCATATCCTCTTTGTGTCCTTGGCAGCCCCAATATGAAATCCATGCTCACTGCGTCCCATTGTCTTTCTAGTATGGGTAATGGTTGATATAACCCTGTGTTCTTCCTTTTTCCTTTTGTGTGCTGACAAATTCTGCATCTGTCCACAAATCTCTTGACATCTGTCCTCATCCCTGGCCAAAAATATGAGCCATTCAACTTTGAGAATGTCTTATCATGACCGAAGTGTCTGACCAATCCTCCACTATGTTTTTCTTTCAGTAGATTCTCCCTCATAGAGCATTTTGGAATATGTAACTGATTGCCCCTGAATAATAATCCATCCCGGATCATATATTTGTCCCACTGGCTTCTGTCCCTGAGAATTGGATTCTCAGATGCCTCATACACCTCTTTAAAATCTGGATCATCTCCGTACATTTCTTTGAGGTTGTCAAAACCCAAAGTTTTGAAAAACATTTCCTGCTCAAAGCATCAACAACTTTGTTAGCAGTTCCAAAAATATGCTTAATCACAAAAGTAAAATTCTGCATGAATTCAACCCATTTTGCATGCTTTTGGTTCAACTTCTCCTGTTGAGTCATGAATTGTAAGGCATGATTATCACTGTAAAAAACAAACTCTTTAGGAACCAAATAATGTCTCCATTTCTTCAGCGCTTGTATGACTGCATATAACTCTTTATCATATGTGGAGTACTTAACTTTTGCTTCATTCGGTTTTTCACTGAAGTATGAAATCGGTCTGTCATCTTGGCTCAAGACCGCTCCAATTGCAAATCCACTAGCGTCACACTTGACCTGAAATGTCTTGATGAAATCTGGCAAAACCAAAATTGGTTGTTCATTGATCTTCATCTTCAGCAGGTTGAAACTCTTCTCTGCTTTTTCTAGTGAAAAGATTTATGTCTTTTCTTCACTGTATCCATCATCGGTGCGTTAATTCCACTGAAATTTCGGATGAATTTCCTGTAGAAACTAGCTAAACCATGGAAACTTCTAAATTCAAACACGCTCTTCGGCGATGGCCAATTCTTAATCGCTTCCACCTTTTCCAGATCCATCTTCAACTCATTTACAGAGATAAAAAACCCAAGTAAATGAGTTTTGTCCTCATAAATGAAGATTTCTTCACATTTATTAACAATTTCTCTTGTTGTAATCTCTTCACCACTGTAGTTAAATGCTTCAAGTGCTCTACTTCTATCTTGCTGAAAATTAATATATCATCAAGATATACAATGACAAATTTCCCTATGAAATCTTTCAGGACTTCGTTCATCAATATTGTGAAAGTACTGGGTGCATTCGTTAATCCAGATGGCATGACAATCCATTCATATAGTCCCTCATTCATCTTGAATGTTGTCTTCCATTCATCACCTTCTCTCATTCGAATTTGATGATATCCATTTTTCAAATCCACCTTTGAAAAAAACTTTGCTCCACTCAAGCAATCCATCAAATCGTCCATCCTTGGCAATGGAAATATGTATCTGATAGTAATATTATTGATTGACCTTGAGTCTGTAAAAATTCTCTAGCCTCCATCTTTCTTTCGGCTGAGCACTGTTGGAAGAACGCATGGACTCAAGCTTTCTTGAACCAATCCTTTGTCCATTAAATCCTGGACCTATCTCTTGACTTCTTCATTTTCCTATGGCATCAATATGTACGTTGCTTTGTTTGGTAAACTAGATCCAGGTATAAGATCAATGTGATGGCTTATACTCATGACTGGTGGCAACGAACAAGGTAATTCATCCACTACTATATCAGCGAACTCTTCCAACAACTTCTGGATTTCCTTTGGTAAATCATCCACTCTTGTACTGGTCAAAAAAATTATGGGCTTCCTGACCACAATAAATTGTATGTCTTCCTTCTTCTTAACCTCATTAAGAAGTTCCTTCCCACTCATGAGAAGTACAATGTTTCTCACCTCTGGTTTCACTTCTTTATCCTTAATCAGCAACAACATGTGAGTTCTCCCATTTTTCTCCAAGGTGTATGTGTTCTTTCTCCTATCATGAATCACATTCCTATCATATTTCCATGGTCTACCCAACAATAGATGACAAACATCCATGGGAACGACATCACATAATATTTCATCCTCATATCCTCCTATTTTAAATTCAACTGAACACTGTTTAGTGACATTTACCTGATGTCCTTTTTGTAGCCACGAAACTCTGTATGGGCTTGGATGTACAATAGTCTCCAGCTCTAGCTTTTCTAGCATCTCTGTAGAAATGATATTGTATGTGCTACTGCTGTCCACTATGAATTTGCATACTCTGTCTTTGGTTTTGCAAGTAGTTCGAAACAGTTTGTTCCTTTGGGTTGGGTTCTCTCCCTCCTTCTCTGGCATTAAGAGAAATTTCTGCATCATCAAAGATCTTCCACCCTCAACATCTTCTGCCTCAACATTCCATCCTTGAACTTCGGTAATGTGAGTTTCACCACCTTCCTTCTTCCTATATGGACACTCATAGGATTTATGTCCATTTTTTCCACAGAAAAAACATTTTATTTCTCCACCTCTGCCTCTTCCTCTTCCTCTGGTTCGAGGAAAAGTATTTCTATTAGTATACTGCCCTCTTTGTAAGATTCCACCTCTCTCAATTTGAGGTTGAGGTTTATTCCCCTCTTCTTTAGATTTATCAGTTCTATCTTCAACAATTGGTTTGCCTCTAGCTTGACTTCTACTCTAGCCTCTTTGACCTTGTTTTCGGCTCAATTTTTCTTCATCTTTCAGAGCCATCTGATAAGCATCCTCCACATTCCTAAGGGTCATCATGCTCACCTCATCCTGAATGTCATATCTCAGACCATTCATGTATCTGACAACCTTTTCATCATCGCTTTCCCGATGACCTACTCTGATATTTATCTTGTAGAATTCCTCAGTGTATTCTTTCACTAAACCCAACTTCTGTCTCAAATTCTACATCCTCCGAAACAGAGTAATTTGATAATCCTTGGGTATGAATTTGTCTTTCATCTTCGCAACCATTCTATCCCAGCTTTTGATTTTCTGCTTGCCCTTGCAGCATCTGTCAGCCTGTAGTTCATCCCACCATAATGTTGCATGTCCTTTAAGTCTTGTAATGACATGTTTGACCTTCTTGTCTTCCTTGACATCCTCATAGTCAAAGTACTTATCCAGATCTCTAATCTAGTTTAGAAGCTCTTCAACATCTAGGTTTCCTTCATATACTGGAATGTCCATTATTGCTCTGGAACCTATCCTTGCAACAACCTTGAATAAGCATTCTTCTGCTGCATCTTCTGTTGCAAATTCTTCTCCTTCATATCCATTCTCACTTTCATCTTTGCTGATATCTCTAGCATCAAATGTGTGCCTCTGTTCCATCTCC
>JZKD02S2060756.1:469429-486227 GCA_000966675.3 Picea glauca | reverse complement strand
ACAAAACACTAAAAGGGACAGGGATAGGTTTGCTCTCGGTCACCATGGGCTTATCCACCTGTGGAGGGTTAGACTCTTCAAAGCCATTACGGCTGAGAAACTCATGCCAAGAATCATGACGTAACCCCAATTCATGAACCAAAATCATTTTAATCAACCCCACATGGAAGAGGCTAGTGTCAGCCTAGCTGCGTTTGTAATGCTTGGCCATCTTAAACAAACTTAGGTGCAGATAGTGAGGTAGAATTAGTTCGAATCCCATAAAAACCATTAATAAACGCAAGTGAAACAGAAAGACAAACCCGCACCTGCCTTCACAAGTAACGAATTGTTTTATAATCATTAAGAGATCATACCAGCGGGGTTTCAACATCTTTGCAGGCAAACCTCTGTCACATGAGCTGACTGTGCGAGACCGAAATAACAATGTCCATGGGACATTGTCAGCCTTATAGCTTTTCGACCATTTCTGTCCCTTGACCGGCAGACTAGTTACCAAGCTGAGAAACTGTTCAGTGATTTCAAGCTGGACGTCTCCAACTTTGGCTCGGCAGCCATCGAATGACAAAGCAAATTGCCGAGCCACAGTGAGGTTATAACCATCGAACATCCTAATAAATAGAAGCCACCCAAACTCTTCTAAGTCGCTATACGCACCATCAAACGTCAACAGTGCTTGGCACCCGTTGGGCTCGGCCCTCACAACAGGAGCCATAGTTTCTGTACATGGTAGGGTTCCAAGTGAATGAAACAATACACATAGTGAAAACGAGAGGGTTTAATAGCTTGAATGCTCGAATAGACCGGAATTAACTACATGCGTGCGAAGGTGGTGGGATTACCATCGCCGTGCATTGTATTAATTGCTGAGTACAGTGCTGTTAAAACCATAATCGTTTATACCATGCGTATCGGGCAACAAATAGGTGAATCATCACACCAACGTGCCATTCATCTGAATCTGAACCAACACCATGGGTGATGATCATGCGCCAAGTGTTAAGTTTAATCAACATGAAATCCAACGACCTTTCGTGTCAATTCAATGTTTCAAACCAATGTTAATTAAAACATATCACTACATAGTTTGAAACTATTGCTCGTCCAATGCAATATCAAATTACCAAATAATATACCAAGCATCGATTTAAAATTAAAATCCAAAAGATTTCATCAACGCGCCTTTGTGAAACTTAAACGATTGCCATCGACCTTATGTATTCATTGCATATCCGAATGTTTACATTCCAAAGTTTTTTTTTTAGAACATTGCAACCAAATACAATTTCAATATAATCAATGAGTGGAGAGCCCCTAGCAAGGATGAAAACATATAAGACCAAAATCGATCACAACCTTTACAAAGTCAAATGTAATCAGATAATCTTCATGCTTAAAGGCTTAGTAATCAAACAGATCCAAATGTGCAATCAAGGTAAGAGTATAAGTTTGAAAAAATCTTTTGCAGTCATGTAATAAACCGATGGTCGAGATCAAAGATGACGATAGTACAAATGATGAAAGAGGTGTTTTCACACTTCCAGTTGTGAAAACTCAAACGAAATCAAATTGTAATTGTCGCAAAAATGAAACAAATGTCTAGTAGCACAAAGCGACAATGATTTGTCGTAAACAGACAAGGGGTGTAGGCATCTTTTTTTGAGAGCAATCAAAAAAATTGAGTTGGCTGCGAACAGGTCCTCACAACTTCGTGAGTTCTCCATGAAGAATTTCGACCATTCAATTCCTCCTCAATAGTTTCACTGTAATTGAACCAATGTTCATCATCTGAAGTTGGCTTCTGTAACGACCTCGCTCCATCTTCCCCAGAACACTTCAAAGACGCTTACTCTCCTGAGATTTAACTTGAAAACTCAAGTCTCCAAAGGGACTCCTGCATGCAGTCCTTGCAGAAAACCTTCAAATACTTCTATGTATTTGAACTCTTGACTCTATGCACCTTTCTCTGCAACAACAGTCCTTCACCTTTCAACCTTAGTCGTTAAACTCTAAGTTCTCAGCTATCCTACACACACCTTGCACGGCTTCTGTGCTCCACTTGCACTCTGCTAGAATGAGAACAATGGTAACTCTCCCAAGCTTCCAGAGATAAACTCTGAACCTTGTCAACGCACACCTTGCAGATGTTTTCACTACACTCCTTGCAAGAATTCTCACTCAAGAAGAGAAGCAATTGAAACTCATTCTCTTTCTCTCTCAGATTTTAAACATTCAACATGAAATCATACATACATAGCATAGCATCATAACAAATGCATAACAGAGAGAATAAAACGACTGTAAGCATACCATTCAACATGTATACACGTAAAGCATCATAACACCATGAATCTGATTCAAAGCTTCTTATATTAATTCAAACTCCTGTACATGAGCTCTTCTCTACAACTCTCTTTTACAACTCTCTTCTTCTCTTCTGTTCTATGCTATGTTACAATTAAATTATCTAATGATACAAAAGGTGAGGGTGTCTATATTCATTTTCCCTCCTATGCTCCTAAAACTGTCTAATCTATCATTCAAACCTACCTACATTCATTAACTGGGCTTAAATGCCTTTTACATTGAGATATAAGAGCAGATTTCTCAAGATCTGTTTACAACACTTATACATAAATGCAAGTACGCCTCCTTAACTGTTACATAAATATTCGCTCATTAATCTTTCAAAAAAATTTCAAAACATTTCAACATGTGCAAAATGCGCTGGCACTTGTCCTGGCTAGCTTCTGCCTTCATGCTCGCTTGGCTGCTGACGATGCTCCTACATCTGATTGTCATAAACTAGGGTACATAATTTACTTCTAAGATGATGAAGGTATTAACAAAAAAATATGGGATAAAACATCGTAATTCCTCTCCATACCACCTACAAGCTAATGGCCAAGTGGAATCAACAAACAAAGTATTGGAAACTATCTTGACTAAAACTTTCCAACTACACCATAGATATTGGGATGATAGACTTAGAGAGGATTTGTGGGCATATCGCACTACATGGAGAAACACCACTCGACATCCACCATATGAACTAGTTTACGAAAAACAAGTATTCTTACCTATTGAATTCCAAGTAAGAACCTTTCGTATTGCTGCACAAATGGGATTAGATTTAGATGAATCACAAAAACAATGAGTCCTATAACTAAATGAATTGGATGAAATTAGACAAGATTCTATCCAAAGGACAATCTTAGTTCAAAACCAACGAAGCAAATGGCATGATAAATTCGTTAAAACTAAGCAATTTCAACCTGGAGATTGGGATCTATTGTTTGATTCAAGTTTTAAAACTTTTAAAGTTAAACTTACCACTTGATGGTTAGGTCCTTATGAAGTGGTTACCATGTTTGATAATGGGGTTGTAAAAATAAAAACAATTGATGGTAAACAAGTCTCGTTTCTAGTAAATGGGCATAGAATTAAACTTTACCATAAACCTATTTCTAAAGAAGACTTTATGCAAGTCATGTCAGCTGACAAGGCAATGTAATTGGTGGATGGGGATGTTTCTTCTCCTTCACCTTGTTCTTGAAATATTTTGTTTCTCTGTAGTACATATGTAAATATTTTTTGGTGTAGTTTTTGACAAGCAGTTTTAGAATTTTTGCAGGGGATTATTTTACTTCAAAAGAAGATGTTACTGTACTTAAATTTCATCATCTTATTCAGAATCATTTGAGTAGTGAATACTTTTATCATGATTAATAATTGTTTTTTTTAGTTAGTCATTTTTATTTTTATTTTTGACAAGAATTCTATCTTCTTTTCAACCTAGACTTCTAGGGAATCTTTTATCATAGTTGTTCATAGCCCTCATCCACCATAAAATATACTAAAAGAAAGGGACATTGATCTCATCAAACCTAGAGGCTACTAGTACAATCCATCCAGATCTTTGAGTAGGTCAATAGAGTACTTTTATAAATGAGTAGCAAGAAGGTCTAACTGACGGTTAGCCACAGAAACATCAATTTAACTTCAATAGAAGGTGACTAGGGCATATATTTATCTTTTTGTTATTTTCCAATAGTTCCATACACTAGACATTAAATTGATCAATTGCGCTATTTCTTTGGATCGGTTATACTCATTTAAGTATCCCTTACATCAGGACAATCTATAATAGTAATACATAAAAATAATGATCCTCCAACTTAAATACCATCCCAGTCTGTAAAAGGTTTTCAGAGTTGCCTCCCCATCTTCTTGCAAAAATAAACATTCATATACAAATCTTAAAGGTGAGGGTAAGGAATAGTCTCTTCTATAAAAAGGGTGTAAGAGGATAACCCATTGGGACACTGAACAGGTCTTCTGGTAGTCGATACCGGCCTATGGTATGACTAGGTAAACCCGTCAGGGTACTGAGCATGAATGTTGGAAGCGAGGCATTCTACCTGGAGAGGATGATGACTTAAAAGTAATAAGTAATGAGTCCTTGATTTTAAAATTTGTCTTAATGTATGGCACTACTTGTGGGCATGACTGAAAGGGAGTATGCATGGTTAAGTAAAAGTAAATGAACTCCATTCACTTGCCATTGGGAGCTAACCTGAAGATGATCTTAAGACCCTCTTATCTAATTTTTCTTAACTGTATGTAAGATGTTTTGTCTTATAGGTGGGGCCATGATCTTAATGATTTTTCTAGGCTAACATGTGAAATTTACCTATACACTCGGAAGCTATAAATCTCAGGATGTTGGAAGGATTGATCAGTTTCCTGTATGATTGATTTGGGAAATGTTACTATTCTTAGGAGTAGCGGAAGGCCTAAACATTGTTAATTTGTTTAGGAAGTCTATGTTAAAAGGCTATATCATTTCTTCCATGTAGAGATATACCATGAAACCACTCTTCTTTACAAAATTTATCAAGMAATATATGTCATCAATTGTTAATAGTTGCATATCATGATGATGAAATATGATCAATAATATACTATTTTAGTAATCTCATAACTGCTTTGTTCATGTGTAGATGACAAGCTTGATACTGCATCACAATTTTGGTTTATGGATCTCTACACATGACCAATAAAAGGGAGAATTGATCAAAGAAGTTGTATAGATTGATTGTTCCAAGAGAGAGGGGGATGTTCATAACTCAACAATTCTATTTTTTCCAGTCATAAAATTCCTTCTCCACTACAAATATTGGAACTCGGCTAAGAAACTAACATCTCTTTTCTCAAGAATTCTCCATTGTAGTGATATTTCAATAAAAGAAATCAAAATTGATACTTTAGTTGCAACCATCCTCTCATCCACTTTGGGAGACAGAAGCCTTACAATCCAGTGACTTTGGCAATTACAGGCTTACTGTTGACCGATGTGTAATTTTCAAACCTGAAGAAGTGTCAGATGGAGTGACGGATGAGGTACTATAACTAATACTGTAACATGTAAAGGGTGATTTACAATGCTTAGGGTAAAAAAAAAATCAACCTAAATCCAACTTAGAACATGGTTTAACATATATGGTTTAAACATCTTTAAATTTAGATCATATGGTTTAACATATATAATTTGACATATAGAAATTATTGTATGCATGATCAATATTTTGATCATAATGTCCAAGTCTTTGACTTGGACATTGATCAAATCATTATTTCGAGTAGTAATGATTTTGAAGGTGGCATGCAAAAACATTAATGATGGTGTTTATTTCTCATTAATCCCAAGTAAGCCCGTGATTTCAAACACTTGATCACATTTTCAATTTAGGGGAACAACGTACTCCACATTTCCTTTTTTTTTCCTCTATTTTTCCTTGCCACCATGCCGAATCTCCACGAAACCTACTCATATGCAAAATTTTTAGCTATCCCTGAGTTCGTGCCTTGCAGAGAGATCTTTCTCCACGCAGGAAGGGGGAAATTCCTTGTCAGTTTGGAGGGGCATGACGATGATGTTTCCCTCCAGCTCTCCCTCAGGTTCAATGGCAAGATTTCTCGCATTGGTCACTTATTTTTCCAGTGTCTGAGGAGTCTATTCTTGTTTCCACAAGACTGCCATGAATTGGAGACAGATGGTTCAAGGGTTACCAACTCTCACAATAGAGTTATAATCAGGTTTAAAAACCATAATATCATATCGTTTCTGGGGCTAAGGGTTATTCAAAGGATGGATTAAATATGAATTTATTAACCCTATGGTATTCATCACTAGGTTAGTCACTTGTGAGGGTAAGTATTACACCTTTAAGGATTTCCATTTTCGCCTCTTGGCTCACTTCCAGTTTGGTAAACCTTTAAATTTTTTGTTTTACTTCTTGAAGAGTCTTGATAAAATGTCATCCCGGGTTTGTAAGAATGTGACAAACCCTATCCATAGCCTATTCCATCATGGCCTTATGAAACTCATGGTTGTATCAGAATTAAGGAAACAATATAGAACCTGGGATGATTTCCTTTACCAGTTTTTGAACCCTCACTTGACAGTTAAAACAACCAAAAAATCAATTGATTTTAGGAATTCTAATCCATCTCACTCTCACCTTCCTATGTTGAAAAACCCTCCAATTAATCCTACTCCCTCATCTATTAAGAAGCCTAAGAAGCCTATTTCTGACTCTAAACAAAAGAATATGCATAACTCTTTTCACCACAATTTTCCTCCAATTCCTACAAAGAGGTGAGGTGCTAACAGGTTCAAAGGACAACCATCTCGTAGGTGCACTCGTAGTATGGTTGGAAAGTTCAATCAAAACCATCCAATTACCTAAGAACCTATTAAATTATCCTCTGATCATGAGAGTCCTCACAAGAATATTAAAGATTCTACAAGAGATTATAAGCCTACCAAAGAAACTAAATCTAAATCTTCCATGCCTATTCTTCCTCAAGAGGCCACTATCACACCTTCTCCTCGAATTCATAAACCTGTTATAAAGTGTGACATGCCTTCCACATCCACTAGTAACACTAAGCCTTCTGAAAAGTCTGCTCATTCCCCAACTATTGAACAATTACATAAAGAAAATGCTCAGTTGACTCAACGTCTTGGAGAATATGAAACATTGGATCGACATCTACATCATGACAATGTTGTCCTACAAGACCAGGTGAATTATCTACAAATTTTGGTTGATGATATGAATACTAACAATCACAATTTAAGAATGAAGTTGAAGCATCGGAGGAGGCCTAAGCATAAGTATCTAGTACATGAGGAAGAAGTCCCTAAATATTAATCCATCTCCTATCTCAAGAGTATAGTTATGTTTTGGCAAACCATTTTTCTTTGCAGAGGGACTTGCAAAACCTCAAGAGAGGACGAGATGTTGACCTCGTGTTTTGCCTACTTTTTGCCTACTATAAGTCTCTTTTTGTATCTCCATTTCCTTTCTTGACCTTATTATCAGGTTATTTTCATCAAATTGATGTGGGATACGAATAAGGTATGTGTTGAATTCATTTGATAGATTAATATGAGATTTATTTTTAATTAAATGAATGTTATTGCTTACTATTTGTTATTTTGATTAAACAGGAAAAAATGCAATCTAGACCTTCATTTGGTCCTTAATCTGATCCTTATTATGGAACTCAGAGCACAACATATTTGTCCATTAGCATACTTGTGGGTGTTTTCGAGCAAAACTAGAACATGGGTTTTCTACACATTATCGCCCTCTTGATATGGATCCTACTGTATTTTGATTTCGACAGTTAAATCTAACTCCTATATTCAAGCTACTATTTTAAGACTCATTGTCTATTACTAGAACAACTAAACAATTTTCTTTTTTTGAGAGAGAGTCGACCCTTTCAGTGGTCGACCTCTTAGACTCTATATATACTTGAGCTCGCTAGCATGATAGAACTGACCAAGAGAAACAATTTAAGAAATTTGTGGAAAGTTTGGCTTTGTTCTTCATTTCAATGCAAGTTTATGAATTAAGTTGAGTTTGTGATCAATTCATGATTTGGAGTACAACAACTGATTGGGGGGGGCACTAGTAGTCTGTGTGTCTTATGTCTTTGTCTGTTCCTATTTCTAACCTCTCTTTTGCAAGAATTGTTCTAATTTCCCTCTTACAGTCATTTCCTTATAATTCCTCTGTATATTTTATTTCCTTATAATTGTTCTAATCTCTCTTTACTGTTATAATCTCTCTTCTACAATCATTTCTTTATAACTCCTTTGTGAATATCAGCTGTGTTAATCACTCTTTTCTAATTGTAATTGTTGGATTAATAAGAGGGGGGGGGTGTGAATCAGTAATAGAGATATTATAATCCTTTTTAACCAAACAATCCAAGTGTTATATCAATGTAGAATTATCATCCAATAATGATAAATTAACAATCATACACATACATAGTAAACCAATGTTTTATGTGGAAACCCAAAGTGGGAGAAAACCACAGAATGATTTTTCTTATATGTCTTGAATAATTACATTCATTGGAAGCACCAAATTCCTTTGTTTTCCAGCTGCAACTGGAAGAAGGCTCCAACCCCCTAGTTTCTTAGGATACAACCTGAGGGAAGCTCCAGCTCCCCAATTCTTTGGATACAACCAGAAGGAGGCTACAACCCCCCATGTTCTCCAGCTACAACCAAAAGGTGGCTACAACCACCTGTCCTTGCCCCGTCCAACCAACCTGAAGTAGAAGTAGAATGATGGAACCACTGTCACACTATCACTGTGAGATATACCACTGTAAAATTGTACCAATAAACCTGAACCATGCATCAACCTGTACCTCAACCTGTACCATAAACAAGTTCATCAACCATGCACCAACCTGTACCAAACAACCTGTAATCAACATGTACCATAAACAAGTGCATCCAAACATGTACCAAGTATGTACCAATCATGTGTCAACTAGTCATCAACTCTGACTCATCAATATGTACCAACATCACCAACTATACACCTCATGTATGTTCCAACTCATCAACTACTTGTCTCAACCATGTACCCAATATGTACCTTAACCAAAATCCCTCATCAATTTCATCATCCAAATATGATTTGTAACTCTGTAATAGACATGGTGTATATGATCACATACCTACAAACCTTCCTTAACTTGAAAAACAAGACACTAGCATTTTCATCAAACTTTTCTTTAGTCTTGCATGACTAGTTTTGGATTAGTCAGCAACCCTAACTTGAAATAATCATAACTTTGTACTTGTAATGAACAAAGATCTGAAACTGATACAAAATTTTATTTAGTTTTTTTTATGCAATTCCTCCAGGTTTCACTACTTGGAACCTCTCAAAAAAGGAGTTATAGAAAAAATGACATACCTTGCTAAATTATGTCTTATTCTAGAGAGAGACCTTGTAGAGCATGCCCCACATAGAATATTTGTTGAATAGATATGAAAATTTTACACAAAATACTACAGATTGTAATATAACCAACACATTTGGTCATACTTAATTTGAATCTGTTATGACTACGTTATGACGTTTTTACCTGAAACACTTGTTTTAGACTAGTTTCAGGACTAGCCACAAACCCTATTTTCCATGGAGTGTAACTCCAAAAATAAAACAACCCATAAGATGAATTTTTTACCAAAGATACTTGGATATGTTTCCTAAATGGATATCAATTTCACTTTCTATATCATTCTAAAAAACAATTTATTGTGAAAATGGTGAGATGAACTGTAAATTACATACCTTAGAAAGCATCATCAAAAGAATTTATCCTCCCTTGAATTCCAACCTTCTTTTCTTCACCTTCCCTTTGAAATTTGGCTTAGATATCCTTTGGTTACCTTAGACACCTATAGATATTCAATATTCTCAAGTGTGATATAAAATGAGAGAGCCTTGCCTCTTATTTATACTATCCAATTAGCTTCCTTAAAAACATCTTCTAGGTGACTTTGCCAACTTTCCTTATTTTAGGGTTAACCCACTTCTAATTTCTCCATTAAATTTATTATTGAAATAATTTATTTTGTATTCACTTTGAAATATAGTAGATTCATCACTTCACTTTATTATTTACCTTCTAAAATCTCTTAAACCACTTTGACTACTTTGGCCTTTTGGGGCTTCTAGATGACATATGAGGGTCCTCCAACTTTGTAAGGCCATAACTCTCAAACAGTGAGTAGTTATGTGATGTTACACATACCACCAGAAATGGAATGACTTGTACTATCCATATATAATAGTATTACCTGAAAATATATTAAAACTCATACCATTATCCATAAAACAAACTTGGGTCCATTACCCAAACATGGGTTCTCCAACTTCTCATGGCCATAACTCTCTAACCATGAGGAGATATGTGAAGTTCCACATACCATCGGAAATGGAATGATAAGAAATATACATCTAGGATAGTTTCATTAAAAAATTCATTGACCTTCATCTCATTATTCCAAAAATAGGCATGGTTTATCTAACCATACTTCTAGGATAAATCAATCTGCAAAGCGTCTTCCCATGAGGGCTTTCACCACAAGGGGACCACTTTGGAGTTCATCCATTTGTATTTATTATCAAACATGAAACGAAAATAATGATTCATATTTAAATCAAACAAACTTGGTTCCATTACCCAAACCTTTGTGCTACCGGGATTTCTTCAAGGGTTGACATCAATGACAACCAACCTTAATCAACAATCTCCCCCTTTGGTATTGTTGGCACAGGAGTAGACCCAGGGTTCAACTCTAACAACGCACCAAACATCCCTAACTATTAGCCCTTTCAAAAACACTTGTGCATCAGATGCAGTCTCACCCAAAGTAGCAATAGGGGGGTTGCAGAACACACGTGTCTACAACCAGAGGAAATACAAAGTGGATCCAAGGCAACAACACACAACAATCTAGTTATTATTTATCTCCCTTAAGAATATTGCGCAAGTTATATCTCAGATCTAGCACAATATTACAATAACATTATAATAGAAATAAAAGAACACAACACCAACCACAAACGACAACAAGATATACGTGGTTCACCCTCTCCCTAGGGCTACGTCCACAAAACTGTGTTTCTTGATAAATTATGTGAAAACATACAGTTCTATCTGCACTCTTAGCTTGCATATCTCTCTTTCATTCTCTTCTTATCTCCCCTCCCTGTGCACCTAGTTGTAGGGTTGATCTTCACACCAAGCTGAAGATCTTACAATACAAAATTCTCTCACACACAACACTTCTCCCTCTCTTCTTACAACAACAACAATAATCGTGCTCAATAACATAAGAAAATAACCATATCAACAAATGACGAACCCCACCTGACTCCCTTAGACCTTTATTTATACATTACAATGACCCTCATACAAACTTAGGCCGAAACCTAGGTATCAAAAACTTAAATACCAAAAACCTAAGTGTCTCAAACTCTAGGTCAACTTGACCCATATTTTTAGGGCTTTGCTAGCCTATCTTTCCTTATTTCCCGTGAGGTGCTCCAAAGCACTCGTTGGTGGATTTTTTTGCTCGTTGATTTGTCCATGATCCATCTTCCTTTCTTATCTGTCTTCCTCAATCTTCTCATTCAATGACTCACTTTCCCTTACTTCACTCCTTCTTTGAATACTTCGACCCACTCTCATTTAATGTGCCTTCCGAACAATTGATACTTCAAGCTTCTTCCTTAATCTTCGATCTCTTCCATAACCAAGGGCCAACAGGCCCTCAACATTGACCTATGACTCATCCCGGGTCACTACAGGTCTGAACCTTCTATTTTACTTCAACTTCAGACTGCATGGGGTAGCCTGTGCTTTCTTCTCTGTCCCTCACTTCCTTGTGCAGATTGTCTTTCCTATGTCTGGTACCCAGTTTTAATTGCACCTGGTACCTAGACCCTTCCTCTTATGATTTTACTAAGAGTTGCGAGGCAGTTGGTTGTCACAATACAATTTCAACTGACTCCCATTCACTAAACCTTCCTTCCATTCTCCATTCAAAGTCTTCAACTGCGCAGATCCTCCTTGTGTAACATAGGCAACCTCATATGGCCTAAGCCAATGTGTTTTGAACTTCCTTGGATGCTTCATGAACTTTTTGTCATATACTAATACTAGATCTCCTTGCTTAAATGATTTCTTCTTGATGTGCCTGTCATGATAGGCCTTTTCTCATTCCTTCTGTACCTACTGATGAAATCCTGCAATAAATCTGTCTTCTTCCAGTTCCACCAACTGTGCAAGTCTGTCTTGCACAACGGCTATGTCATCCATATCTGTAAATGATGCAATTATTAAGATAGGAACTAAGTATTCCATAGGTACGATTGCTTCTAGACCATAAACCAACTTAAAGGGAGTATGCATTGTCAGCTTCTTGCAAGTGGTTCTATAGGCCCATAATACTGCTGGTACTCTCAAATCATAATCATCCCTGTTCACACTACAGATCTCCATCAGCACTGTCTCCAAGATATTATTGAAAGATTTGACCATCCCATTTGCTTGTGGATGGTATGGAGTACTCTTCTGATGATGAACTTCAAATTCCTGAGTCAAGGCTTCAATGGTCTTATTAATAAAATTTGTTCCTTGATCACTCATCAGGGTCTTCAAGCATCCAAATCAGGTTATAATATCATTGAATATGAATCGTGCAGTTGTAGTTTCAATATAGTCCTTAACTTATCTTTCCTTTTCCCATCTGGTCAAATACTTTGTCCCAGTGATGATGTATATAACTCCTGTGCGCTTCCCTGGTGGGTTAATAGGTCCCACAAAATCAATATCCCATTTCTCAAAGGCATGTAAAGTCAGTTGAGGTGCTAAAGGAATCTCATCTATTCTATATGGTTTCCCAACTTTTTGACATACATCGCGGGCTTTGTAGTATTCCTTAGCATCTTTGTGTAGATTGGACCACCAGAGGACATCTCTAAGAACCTTCTGCATTGTTTCTTTCCTTACATAGTGTTCTCCTGTGATGCCTTCATGTGATTTTGCTAGAATTAGTGGTCTCTCTACCTCCATAACACATCTCTTCACAATCTCATCAGGTCCCATCTTATATAGATGTTGATCTATGAGTGGAAAATCTGCAGCGTGAACTACTAGTTGTTTCTTCTAAATAATTGTATATCCACGAGGTGCCATTCTTGTTGATAGGAATTTGACTATCTATGCAAAGTGATCATCAACCTTTCTGATGGCCAAAAACTATGCATTCCATAGTGTATCCTCCAAACTAGTAGGTTCCTCTCCATGTTCCAATCTGGACAAGTGATCATGTCCCTTGCTCATTCTCCTTGTCTTGACCACAATCTCAAAATCATATTCCTAGAATAGAAGTATCCATATGCATATTCTTCCCCCCAACACTGGATTGTTGACTAAGTATTTCAATGCAGATTGATTAGTGAATATCTTAAAGTATCCTCCCAACAAGTAGTGACGAAACTTTTGCAACGCATACACCATGGCTAAACCTTCTCTTTTAGTTGTGGTGTAATTTATCTCAGCTGTAGAGAGATTCATGCTAGAAAAGGCTAATGGTTGGTCAATATATCCTGCTCCTGGTTTTTCTAGCACTACTCCCAATGCAATAGAGGATGCATCGACATGCACATGAAATTCCTTACTCCAATATGGGAAAACTAGAATAGGCGCAGTAACCATTTTTTGTTTCAGTGTGTTGAAGCTCTGCTGGCATTCTTCTGTCCATTGAAACTGACAATATTTCTTCAAAATATTCTCCATGGGTTCTATAATATGTGCATATCCCTTAATGAACTTTTTGTAATATCCAGTATGTCACAGTGCAGTGCGCAACTTTCTAATTGAAGTGGGAGGAGGTGGATCAACAATGATGGCGATCTTGGAGGGATCTACCCACAACCTCTTCTTACACACAATATGGCCTAGCAACACTCCAAAGGGTGAAAAAAAGATGCACTTCTTTAGGTTCAGGGAAATCTAACATTTCTTGCACTTATCCAACATTAGTCTTAAACATTCAATATGATTTTGCAATAAGCTAAAAATAGTCCAATCATCAAAATATGCTTCCAAAAATTTACATAAAAACTCCTTGAATGCTTCGACCACCACCCTAGAAAATATGGTTGGTGCATTCTTCAATCCAAAAGGAATCATTGTATACTGGTAGGATCCCCATTATTTTGAAAATGTGGTCTTATGGCGATCTTCCTTGGCAATCCTGATCTGGTGATAACCTGAAAATCCATCAGTGAAGGAGTAAACTTCCTGTCCTCCCACATTATCTAGCACTTCGTCAGTGAACAATGTAGGAAATGGATCATATAAGAATGCATCATTCATCTTCCTTAAGTCTACATATATTCTAATCTCTCTTGTCTTCTTATCCTAGACCACCATAGGGCTAATCCATTCCAACTCTTCAACATGTTCTATGATTCTTGCTTCGAACATTTTGTCTAATTCAATCTTGAATTTCTTCTTATATTTAGGATTCAGTTTGTAGGGTCTCTACTTGACTTGCCTTGCATCTGGTTTCAAGGGGATCTTCATCTCTCCCATGGGCCCTCTAATGCCCTTCATATCAGTGAACTTGGTTGGAAACAAGTCCTGGTATTCATGAAGTAGTTCTTTGATCTTATCAATGGTGGAAGCATCTCAATAATCTCCAACATTAGCCATATTAGGTTCTTGCTTTGTTCCAATGTTAACTTTCTTGATTTTAATTGGTTTTCCAATGAAAGGTAGTTTGACTCCTGGTCCTTCTATGTCTCTTTGTCCCTCTGTTTCTATGATGTTCACTTTCCTAGAATCATTGTCTTCATCATCATTGATATTGTAACAACCTTGCAATTTTTGAAGTGGTGCAGTCCACTCATCTTCTTCTTGCTCCAAAGGAAGGTTAGGTGCCTCCTCAAAGATTTTTTGTCTTACAACTTGTAAAGCTTGGTCTACTATGGGGTACTGACTCTCAAATAAAATTGTATCTACAAAGTTATGAGTTATACCATGCCAATCGACAGTGGTGAGGCGCAGTTATGCTTGAAGATACCAATTAATAAGCATTGTGTCCAAGGTGTTAATGAATTTGTGCACCCACTTTTCTTGAGGATTGTTTCTCCAGGCCTCCTCACAACTTCATACATGGTGCTTTGGACATCTTCGACCCATGTATCGAACTTCGTACCCTTCGATTTGGTCTGAAAAACACACTATCATCAAAGTGCGACATTGCACCCATTCCACGATATTTTTATTATGTGTTTGACAACATATTGCTGGTGTTGCTTTTAAAGCTTCATCCAGTGGCAACAGTCGTTGTTGTACTGGTACAATTTCTTCAAATTACAACAAGAAAGTTTCTAAGTGATTTAAACAGTCAAAGGTGAGAAAATTACTTCTATTCCAATCCAGTGAACTTACCTGGTCAATCTAGCACACCTCCGTGCATAAAATTCATACATTTTGTTCTACCAATTCTCCCGTGCTTCTTCTAAGTCCTATGAACATGCGTTGTCACTTCTTCATCTTAAATTCCTATCTACTGTAGGATTAATGTAATCCTGTTGTCCTGTTTTCAATTTATATATATTCTCTATCTCGTATGCACGGTCTTCTTCTCTAATGGTTTATGTGTATCTGCAACCTTCATCAGGATCCAGAGGTGTAATGACCCTAAGGCCATCACCTTCAAATTCCATTCTTCTTTTCTTTAAGTCAACAATAGTAGAATTGTTGAAAGCCCAATCAATTCCTAACAACGCAGGATAAGGAAAACTATCCTCAACTATATCAATCACCTCGAAGTCTGTGAACATTCTTACCCCGTCGATGTCCATAGGGACATGCTACAATATTCCAAAGGGGATTACTACCTGCTGATTAGCCATCCTAATCCTGATAGGGGAATAAATTAGCTTAGGTTTTCCCATCAGTTCCCAGGTATGCTTCGTCATAACATTGACTTCTGATCCTAAGTCAAGGACCACATAATCTATGTCATAGTCTCTAATCGGAGCATTAAGGTGTAGTTCCTTATTTTTCCTTCTCTTTTTGGATACTTGATGTACTTATCTATTCAACAGAGGGTCTACCTTCCCTGGTTCATATTTTCGGATCAAGTGTTGTAGTTCTTGTATGTCTCTTTCATCTTTAATCAAATCAATGAATGTATACAAGAGACTGATAAGCTTGCTTACCTCTTTTCCTTCTCATGGTGAAGAAGATTGATCAAATTCCAGAGGCATCCCACATTCTCTCACTTCTGGTTGTGCCTTTGATGAAGAAGACCGATCTCCTCCAAATTCTCTTCTTGCCTCTTCAAATGTTTTCTTTTCTTTTCTTGGATCAAACTATTGTGTCTTCTCTGCAGCTCTTCTGACCCTTGATTCTTCTGTAGTCTTTCCTAAGGTCACACTGTCTTCTCCTATAACAACACCTCCTCTAGTGATAACAATGACTTTGGGATCCTCTCCATGAGGTTATTCTGATATTAGTTGTACTTGTTGGTTTCCTCCTCGTCGCTCTTGGAGTTTGGCTAACAACACAGGACAATCTTCAATAACATGTTCAAATGAGTTGTAGTAGATGCAAGTGGTACAAGGGTTCTAACAGTCCCTTTCTAAATGTCCTGGTTGTGCACAGTTATAACAAATGATCTGACCTCGACCTTGACCCATGCCTCCTCCTCTTCCTCTTCCTCTTAATCTACTGCAAGGTTTGAAGTTTCCTCTTCCTGGGGAGTTAAAATGCATATTATTTCCTTCCTGCTACACTTCTCCTTGAATTCTATATGTGTCTATTGATCTTTCATGCAAGATATCATAATCCCTACAATCCTTCTCATGATGCCCCATAGATTTAC
>JZKD02S2060756.1:411308-445473 GCA_000966675.3 Picea glauca | reverse complement strand
TGAGGATTTATGTGACGTTCCACATACCACCAGAAATGGCATGACAAGAAATATCCATCTAGGATATTTTCAAAGAAAAATTCAATGACCTTCATATAATTATTCCACAAATAATCACGGGTTCTCTAACCATACTTCTAGGATAACTCAATCCACAAAGCGTCTTCCCATGAGGGCTTTCACCATAAGGGGACCACTTTGGAGTTCATACATTTGTACTTATTATCAACCATGACAAGACAATAATGAGTCATCTTTAAATAAAAAAAAATTGGGTCCATTACCCAAACCTTTGTGCTACCATGTTTTCTTAAAGGGTTGACATCAATGACAACCAACCCTAATCAACAATAATCTCATTGTGTTTACTCACTTTAATTACTTACATTATGCTGTAAATATGATAATTCTCTATAATTAAAATAGATTAAACTAACCTCTGTAGGGCTGTATAATTATTATTCTCCTTGTTTAAAGTACAATAGCATAGGTATCTCTGATTTAAAGTACAATAGCATAATTTCATTGAATCATTTCTTGTTCAAGTATAGTAGTGTAATTTCTTATTTTATGAGTTGTTCATAGGCTTTACGAGTCACAAGAAAATGTTTCTCATATTTCCTTAATGGAAACGTTTTCAGTAGATTGTTTGGTTTCCACTTTACATCTTTCTAAGTCAATGTCAAATTCATTCCATTTTAAGTAGCCATTATATTTAGATTTCATCGTGATATAATTCACCATCGTAGATACAACCATCATATTTATATATTATCATGATATAAATCACCATTGTAGATACAAATAAATGATGTTGTTTTTCTTCTTCAATAGGATAGTGTGAACTAGATAATATTGTTTTCTTTTTTCAATAAGATTATTGTATGTTGCTTATTTCCCTTATTGTAGAAGTAAATATGATTTCTTAGTTTAGTTTTAATAGTCATTTTAAATTAGAATTAAGTTAAAGTAATTTTTTTGGAAAAGACAACTTGTTCTCATAGCATATTCACAGTCTTTTTGTTTATAAGTACTTCTACATCTCTGGTTTGATTAAAGGTCTTTTACACCATCTTCTGAAAACAAAATTTTAGGTTAAAGCATAGTTTTGATCCCTAGGGTAGATTACTCTCCTTTTCTTATTTAATTCACTTTCCAGACTTCATTCAAGTACTAGGATTTAATCATAGAGTATAGTGGTAGGAATACACAAACAATTAGCTCATGTTCTATCTTGACTCATACTATGTTACAACTCGAAGTTTAATTGCCTTGGTCGATAATTTAATCGATGGAAATTAGGCATATAATTTACCCATCACAGGGGTTCCTTTAACCCACATCTGTGAATGAAAGAGGCACTCGCCTTCCTCTGTCTCATTCGTTCACTGTGATGGATATTAGTGGTAGAAACAGTGGCACTGGGGTACACATCAACAATTTGTCTCCCCTTTTCTGGTCTTGACTCAGATTCAAAACCCACATCTGATTTATAAGCTTTCACCTTAGCCACAAATGACTTCTTTGAGAGAAAATAAAATTTTTTATGCCAAGGGATCTTATGGAAGTCACACCACTTCGTGGTATCTTTCTTCATCTTTCCATTGTCCTTCTTTGTTTGTGGCTTAGACTAGTTGTCCTGAGGCTATCCATCTTTGCTCTTCCCTTTGTTTTGCGTATTGGGGCTTCCATTTCCATACTCCTACTGTGAGGGGTTCCCAAACCCAAAATTTCATGTATTTTGTTTAAGGTTCTTCTCAATTTTGATGACATATCGATAGGCCATGCCCAAGGACGAGATGTCCAGAAAACTCCATTTCTTCCTGGATGTATCTATGCAGACCACTACGGTACTTAAGAATCAGATGTCACTTAAAATATTTGATACCCATATTGTTGTGTAAGGTATGGAAGAAATTTGTCATTTATAGCACTGCTTCATCCCTTTCCTACCGCAGTGTGGTCCATTTTGTATATAGGTCATCATAACCTCCAATAAGGCAGTATTGTTCCTTAATAACATCCTTGAAGGATTCCTAGGTGAGTATGAATGTAAATAAATAGGGTTCATTTATTTCCTTTTTCTCACAGAAAGTCTCCCACGAATATTTGACATGTGGGATGGATTTGAGGAGCGCAAAGGTAATTTTTTCTCCATTCGAAAAGTTATGGAAAAAAATACCCTTCCAGTAGATTCAACCATTTTTATACATCATCTGCATCTATTTGACCTGCAAATATAGGAATTTCAAAGTTTATATGTGCCTTGAAGGGGGCAGTGCCTCCGCTCAAGGAAGATGCATTGCGTGTTGGTAGTCATCGAAGGATTTGCACAAAATTATCCATCATCTCATTCCTCTATTGCGTGAGGGATTCCTTGGGAAGAAGTTTGAAAGGATATCCTGTCCTGTCATATTTATTTTATCTTGCCATGGAATGTCGCTTGGGTGTGTGATAGCGCTTTTCCTCAAGAGAAACAATCTTGAGATCCAACTCTTTGTACCCTGACCTCGTCGGGGACATGCACTAACAACAACAAGGAGCATACTTCTTTGATACCACTAATCCGGATTTTATGAGTAGAATGAAATGAACACAGATTATTATTATTATTAACATAGAGACACAATGAACAATAACAAATATACATTAAAATTGGCTTCTATTCGACAAATAAATATGATGAAATTGTAAAATGCACACCGAAAACAAGCTTGCTAGAATACTGGCGGCTTATCTATGAGAACATATGTGATGAATGTGCTCATTCTAAATAAGATGAGTACAACAGGGCTCTGAAATCATTTTTACAATAAAAATGAATCCAAAAAACCTATACATCCAAAAACCTAACCCTAACAGATGAAGTGCCAAGAGTCATGTGGACCTCGTTGGGCTAAGTTAGTATATCAACTTCCCAGGGTCGTAACTTTTGCATACGATCTCCGTTTTAGGTGCATGATAGCCCGTTGGAAAGGTATATTTGATGAATACACATTATACCATGAAAGTTTTAGGTTGTCTATGGTTTGACTGTGGAGAGCCCTAAAAATGTTTTTTAGGGCCTCAAAACGACCCGAAAAGTTAAGGACCCGAAAAATGGAAAAAATTGCCAAACTGGAAAAATGCCAAGATGAGCTAGTTGGAATAGGTGGGTGGCTATTGATATCTACCTGTATAAATATATATACAATAAATGGATAGAAAATTTTTGAATGAATCCAAACTACTAGACACCTTTTGGAGAGAAGAAGGCAACACAACATTCTACATTTTGAATAGAGAACAAATTAAAGTGAATAGAAGCAAGACACCTTAAGAATTATGGAAAGTTATACCAACTACAATCAAATACTTAAAATTCTTTAGGAGAAAGTTCTATATAAATATAAATGAAGATAATTTAGGAAATTTTGATTCCAGAATAGATGAAGGTATATTTCTTGGCTATGCATCTGGAAGTAAGGCCTACAAATGATACAACAATAGACTATGGAAGGTTGTAGATAGTATTGACGTCAAAGTGGATGAAGAAATACCTCAAGAAGAAAAGTCACAAACAAATTAAGATCCAAAAGAGACAGTCTAAAAAGAAGAAGAAAAGAAAGAACAAGAAGAAATATAATGCCAATATCCAAAGACACCATCCATAATTGTTCAGAAGAATCATCTAGAAAGTCATATTCTCAGTGATATAGATACATGAGTTCAGACCATAGGAAGATTGAATTTTTCTTTGCTATAAAAAGTAGATCCCAAGAATTTCACACAATCTAGTGAAGATACGAATTGGGTTAATGCTATGGAAGAAGAACTAAATTAGATTGAGAGAATGAGACATGGGAACTTGTGCCCAGACCCAAAGATAATAATGTGATTGGAACCAAATGGGTCTTCATAAAGAAATTGGATGAATGTGGACAAGAAGTAAGAAATACAGAAATATTTCTTTGTAAAGGGTATGCTTAAGTTGATGGTATTGACTTTGAAGAAACCTTTTCTCCAATTCAAAGATTAGAAGCAATCAAGAGTTTTTGGAATTTTCATGTTTCAAGATCTTCAAAGTCTATAAATGGATTTCAAGTCATCCTTTCTAAATTAAAATATAGAAGAAGAAATATATATTTAATAGAGAGAAGGATTTCAATTTTTAGACAATGAAGATTATGTATGCATACTGAAGAAAGCACTCTATGGACTAAAGAGAGCTCCCAAAGCTTGGTATTCAAGACTTTTAAATACCTACAACAAAAAGGTTTCAAAAGAGGAGTTGAAGATAACAATATTTACATCAAAACAAACAATGAATATCTATTAATGATTATGGTTTATGTTGATGATATCATTTTTGGAATTTTTGTTGCTAGAATGAGCCAAAAGTTTTCAGAAGAAATGAAAAAAGAATTTGAGATGTCCATGCTTGGATAATTGTCCTTCTTTATAGGTTTGTAGATTTCTCAATCCAACAAAGGCATATTCATTTCTCAGACTAAATCTTTTTGGACTACTCAGAGAGGGGGGGTGAATCACTAATGAGCAATTTATACCACTTATTAATCCTTTTAGCCACAATGTGTATTCTTTTAACTTATTCAACAATGTTCATTAGTTCATCATCAATATATTATTTCATCATAAACATTAACATCCATCAGTGCATAATGAACAATAATAGACACATCCAAATAATACACATTACACCAGCATTTTACGTGGAAACCCAATGTGGGAGAAAACTAAGAAATGTTTTTCTTATAGGTAAAATAATTACATTCAAGGAAGCACCAACTTCCAATTCTCTGGCTCCAAATAGAAGGAGGCTCCAACCCCCTAGTTTCTTAGGCTTCAACCTAAGGGAAGCTCCAACTCTCCAATTATTTGGCTCCAACCCCCTAATTATTAGGCTCCAACTCCCTGGTTCTCTGGCTCCAACAAAAAGGTTGATACAACCACCTAACCTTTCCCCATCCAACTACCCTAAAATATAAATTCCAAATGTAGAAAAACTACCAGTGTCACTAAATCAATCACTGCCACTGTCACTCTATCACTATGAACTTGTACCAACACTCTATCAAAACCTATACAAACCTTCTTCAAATATTTTTGACAGATCTACGACCTGTCTACTCTGCAAAATGCAGATGTCCGCGACTCTCTTTATTGCAAGATGTCTGCTCCTCTCTTCTCTGCAACTCACAGACTACTACCAACTTTCCCAATTTTACTGTCATTGTCTCTCTTTCTATCAATCTATCACTGTAAAACCTGTCACATCAAGATGTAACAACCTACACCAAACAACCTGCACCAACAATGATCTCTACCAACCTATACCAACAACCTCAACATGTTCCTCTCAACCTATCACATCAACTCAACAACCAAACCAAATCTAATCACATAGATCAACCAACAAGACAATTCTCAATCATATGCACAATATCACCGAAATGTGCATCAACACAAACCATTCACAAGAACTCATAACCATCACCAAAATATAACAAGATCAAGATGTGATTCTAATGATATGCCTAGACATGTATACCACATCATCTATAAACCATGTGCCAAGAAAATGTATATCAACTATACCAAACTATGCCTCATCAAGATACACTAACATCACCATACCATGTACCTCATGTATGAGCAAAATCATCAACTATATGTCTCATCCATGTACCTCAACTATATACCAAAACATACACCAACATAACCAACAAGAGGCCTCTAGTAATACATTGCACTATTCATAAAATGAATACCATAAACCCTTAAATCAAAACATGTGCCACAAACTCACTGTTATGTATCCTCAATCATGTACCCCACTCATAAGCCAATCATATACCAAGACCACTAATATATTCCTCTCACAGTGCACCACAAGATATGCCAATAAAACCAAGCTAAGTGCACTAGCAATGTTCCTCAATAGATCTGCCTCAAATCATACTCTACAAGAGATACCATACATCCAAGAGGGGATATACCAAACCTCACAAAGTCATTCCTCAAGCATGCTCCACAACAACACTAAGATACAATCTCAAAACATAATCATCAACATACCTTTAAATCTCTAGTAACCTTGTTGTATATGATCTCTGATAAACATACATGAAGTCTCTCCTCTAATCCTTCAACCTGGAACAAGCATCTTATGTTTTCCCTTTCTACAGATCTGTGCTTTCCCTTTCTACATCTCGCAGGTGTCTGTGCTTCTCTGTTCTTGCATCCCATGGATGTACGCAGCTTGTCTTACTGCAACTCATAAATAAACTCTCACACCCTAATTCATTCACTTCCTATACAACTACAAAAATTTCGTTCCTTCAAACCTTCTCTACCTCATACCTATGCTTTCTCATATTTTTCAATGTATACCTGCAAATAACCTTTCACAAAATAGATATTCAATAATATTCAATAGGTAGGTAGGTTGTAATAGGAGTTCCTTTCTCTCTTGTTTATACTTTCCAAATTCCTTCCTCTAGAAGATTCCTTGTAATTGTTTTACCCCTTTCTACACCTTTTAGGGATAACCACTTTCTTGTTGCAACTAACTTATTATTTGATTAATTTATTTTGCAACCACTTTGACTAGGGAATCTTCTTTATGACTTTCTATAATCTTTTGACTTCTTTTTGACCTTCCAGGGGATTCTATATTATTCATGAGGGTTTTCCAACTTCACTAAGCCATATCTCCTCAACTGTGAGGAAATACATGACATACCACATATCACTGGATATGGAATGACATGTACTATCCATCTAGAATATTCTTACTTGCATATTCACTAATCTTCATGCCTTCATACCTCAAACAAACTTAGGTCCCTTTCCCATACCTTTGTGCTACCAGAATTCTCTACCGTACTTCTCCAAGGGTTGACATCAATCTACAAGATCAATACCCAAGGGTTGACATCAATGGAAATCAACTATCCAAGCCAACTGTCCAACAAATATATCAAGGAGGTGTTGAAGAAATTCAGAATGGAAGACTTTTCACCTATCAGTAAACCGATGATCACAATATGCAAGTTGAGAAAATATGATGATCTCTATAAGTAAATAAAACACTATATAGGTCAATGATTGGTACCATACTATATGTGAAAACATCAAGGCCATACATCATGGAAGTAGTAGGATTGGTTGGAAGATTTCAATATGCACCAAATGAGACACATGTGCAAGTAGTAAAAATGATATTTAGATATCTGAAGGGAACATTGGAATTTGTCTTGAGGTATTCAAGAAGTAAGGAATTCACCCTAAAAACATATACAAATGAAGATTGGGAAGGAAGTATTTATGAGAAGAAAATAACCAGTGGAGGAGAATTATTTCTAGGCAACTATCTAGTACTATGGTTGAGAACGGAGTAAACTTCAATGTCTCTATACATAGTAGAAGTTGAATATATTGGAGTAGAATCATGTTGCACACAAGTTTTCTAGATGAAGCAGACATTAAAGGATACCAAGGTATAATATGATCAAACAATATCAATCATTTGTGATAACACAAGAGTAATCAACATTTCAAATAATATTGTTATGCAGTCAAAGACAAAGCATATTCCAATCAAGTACCACTTCCTAAGAGAACAGGTTGTCGAGCAAAGTTTCAAGCTGGAATACATTACGACCAGAGATTTGGTTGTAGATATTTTTAACAAACCTCTTCCTAAAGACACATTTTAATATATCAGATAAAATTTTGGAGTCATATCCCTCACATGTCATCAATAAAAAGAAATACAAACTCAAGGGGAGCAACCCTTTTCCATTGATGTCAAAGAGGGAGAAGTTGTAGACAAAAGAATAATTGTAGGCACAGGGAAACTTATAGACAGGGGGATTATCAAAATTGAATAAGGGTTGTCATCAATGACAAAGGGGGATGTTTTTGGAAATATTGTTTCCATTGATTTCAATTATAGGGGGAGACTACAAATGTCCAAGATAAATATGCAAGATGGATATTGTTGGAAATATTATTTTTGGATTTTGATGCTCGGTTTGGATACCCTATAAATGAAGTCTTTTTTACTCTAAATACCTAGATCAAATGGGAGCATAGGTTATATGGTCGGAAATATTTTTCTTATACCTTTCCAATGGTATGTGTTACTCCCTCTAATTCCTTAGGAATCAAGAGATATGATTTTTTCTGTCAGACAACCTAGCCAAAAGGTTAAGGTTGGTTGAGCCCATATTTATAGGTTGACCCTAAAAGCGAGCACATAAACACTATAAATACAGGATAGATGTGCACATTTGAAGAACATCCAAGAAATAATATCAAGTTTGAGGTGTGTAAGAGAAGATGGAGAGTATTCTTAGGTTCCAAAGGTGTGCAAGAGGAGTTTTATTGGAATGTTAAGGGTGTGTTACAAAGGACTAATGTCTATTATGTTGCAAAGTGAATTGTTTTGAGGTTGTGATACTCCATTTTGGAATTATATTGTGGGAATTATGCTATGAGGTTTGCTAGGGAATCAAGGATAAACTGACTACAACTTGAAGCTATGTCTAGTGATGCAGGAGCATCACTCGACGTCATCACACACCAGCCAGCAAGGCACATCAGTGCACGGATTCAATGAAAGAAGAGAGGCACATCCCTCATTTCACATTTTGAATTTGAATGTAATGTGATAAATGTTGTAAAGTTTTTAGATCCATGAGGATGTGCATATACATAGGCATTAGAATAGATATCCTTTAATGGTTTGTAAGGCTGTATCTAGCTCTAGTTCTGGAGTAGACAACCCATTCAATTGTATAGTTAATGTAATTGAATAGGGTAGGTGAGATGGAGGGAAGAGATTGAAGAGCCCCATCATGTAAAATATCTTTTGGTCTCATTTTGAGTAGGGATGAGGTATGAGATAGAGAAGGAGCCAAGACTCTGTCAAATTTTGAGCTCAGGAACACCTTGTAAAAAGAGGCATTTTTATTAATACAAACCAGAGCAGTTTTTCCTGCATATCGTCTGTGTTGTGTGAATGTCTTTGTGTGTTCTATTTATGATGTAAATGTATGCTATGAAGGTGCATTTGCAGGGACATATAGGTTCTTCTATCTATAGAGTTCTTTGATTTCAGGGTTGGAGTTCTTTGAGGCTTCATGCCAAGAGGGTGTGACAGAACACTAAGAGTTCTGATAGCCAGTGCTTAGGGAGCACTTCTAGTTTTGCGGAATTTGGAAAAAGATGTGCTAAGGAGGGCATACCATCTAGAGTCTTAAACTCAGGGAAAGACCTCAAGGTTGTTGAACACCTTAGAGGCAATACTGTGTAGAGGAAGACACAATGGAAGACATAATCACTGCGGGATTCTACAAGAACTCTGCCAGGTGGGCATTGAGTAGATGCATGGGTTGCATTGAGGAGGAACTCCATTGTGGGTTCAAGAAGAAGACAGAGTCACTGAGATAACTATGGAGAAAATATGCTAGGAGGGCATTGAGTCAGTGTGCAGATAGAGCATAGGAGGAAAGAACTCTTTTGATTTCTGTAACAGAGGAAGAGTCCAAGGAATGATCTTCACAGGGTTGTTGAACACCCTACAGACTCAGCAAGAAGTTGCTTCAAAAAAGGATTTCCAGGAGGGCATCAGATTCTCCATATGAAGGAGAAGGAAAGGGTGAAGTCCCTTAAATATCTAAGTAGCAGAGAAGCTTAGAAGAGGTAGCACCTTTGTGTGTTCAGAGACTCTGCCAGGAGTGCAGAAGTCAAAGAATCCTTTGAGGATTCGAAAGGAGGATCTCTAGAGGGAAAAATGCCTTTGTGCATAGAGCTATAACTGCAAAGGTTGTAGAGGCTGAAAGGGGGAACTCTTTGGAAAGTTTAGAGTCCTGAAATATCAGGAGAAAAAGCATCTTTTAGAATGCATCTAGAAGCTGTGAGAACAGGCTTCGTAGCAAGAGATAAGGTTGAGGCCTTTGGCATTTGGGAAAATCTTCCAAAGTTCAGGAAGAAAGAGCATGTTGAATAGGAGGAGCACAACTATCGTCGAATCAAGCAGAAGGGAAGATCTGGACTACTAAATCCTATGTCCAGATAGCAACATGAGAGCACATAGGAGGAGAATATCTAGACCATCAGATATTGCTCAGACAACCGATAGCCATCAGATCTATTGAAAGGAGCATGAGGTTTAACCCTCACACGTAGAGAAGAGAATCTGGAAAAGTCGGGAGAGGGTGGAAGTATCGAGATTTTGGATTTTGGAACTTCAGAACTTTGGAGGTTCAGAGGAGAGCAGACTGGGAGACTAGAGGTCACGGGTCCCGAAGTCTCGAAGACGATCAGGGCCATCCATTTGTGGGAGGACATGTGGTGAATATCGGGGAGTCACCGAAATTTCAGATACCAGGGATTTGGAGGACAAAGGATTAGTGTCATTGGGGTCATGGAGTCCCGAAGACTGAAAGAATTAGGATCGTCCAAGAAGAGGACATGTGGCAGTGATCCAGGCATTGGGGAAATTCCTGAAAGGAGCATTTCAGTATTTTGGCTACCAGAGGACACAGGGGCAAGAGTTCAAAACTCTTGACCCATAGAATCTTGAAAGAATCTGAGACACTAGATCAAGAGAGGCTTTGAGCCATTGATCTTGCTCAGGAGAAGGAGGACTAGAGTTTTGGGATTTCAGTACTTCGGTATTTCGGATACCGGAAGTATGAGAGAGCAAGGAAATGATGTGCTAGGAGTCACAGAATTCTGAAAAGCGAATTCCTGAAACTGGAGAAGGAGCATTGCTAGGTCACGAGGACAAGGACTAGAATCAACATACCGGACATTGGGATTTCAAAAATCATGAGGACATGAAATCCAGGCTCTTAGGGATGAGAACCCCAAAAGGATCAGGACTGTCAATTGGAGATCAGATCATAACCATTGATCTCATCCAGGAGTGAGAAGGCATATTGGTACTTCGGTATTTCGGATACTGGAAGTGTGAGAGAGAAAGGACCAGAAGAAAACCTTGCATTGGGAAAGCCCGAAACGAGAAAACCTAAAGTCGCTAAGGGAAAACACGGGGAATTGGTATTTGCCTGTCATTTTGGAGTTCAGAACTTCGGGAGTTCTGAGGACAAGAGAACTAAGTATTTCGGCATTGGAGAATCCGAAATCATGAAAGGAGATAGGAAGCTAGGACATAGGCATATTGGCATTTTGAAAATTGGCTTTTCGGGAGTCTTGAGGACAGGAAGCTGGGCTCTTTGCGTCAAGAAACCCGAAGGAGGACTGCGGTCATATGATGAGTGGTCACATGGACCAAGGGTATATCCCAGGGGGCTAATTGTTGTTAAATCCATTTTCGGCAAATCGGTATTTTGAAGATCGGAGGTCGAAGAGTCAAGGAATCTCAACATTAGGACACAGGAAGTCCCAAAACCCGAATTTTCATTCTTGATGAGGAAAAGGAAGCGGTCATATTCAGAGATCGTGAGGAAGTGGAAGGACCTGTGGATCGAAGAAATTTGAGGTTCCCATAGGGATTCAAAAGAGGCACTTTGGCTCAGGGAGGAATTTGGACGATCCTTAGACCAGGAGGTCACACAGAACCTGCTGAGGCAGGGGGTGTTGCGTGCATCGTCGTCATCAAGTGGTATCAAAGCTTGTTTCTATTTGTATATCTCAGACAGAAGGAGAAGGAGGAAAAAAGAGCACTCTGATACATGCCAAGTAGTATCGGAGTGGGACTTCATCTATATATTTCAGGTGAAGCGAGGAGAAGGAGAAGACAAAGTATTGGGAACTCTGTAGATGATTGTTTGCAGGAAGGCAATAGTATAGAAGACAGACATGACGACTACAAGGAAATGTTGGGAATACTCAAGGTTGCAGAGTGACAACAATAGATCTATTAGGAGGGTAGATAGATAGTGGGCATAATGACTACTGAAGGTCATGCATGCGGTGGAAGGAGGAACCACCAGCAGCAGGAGAATACTGCAAGGGATAAATAACTTGCTGAGATCAGGGCAAGGATGGAATATCTTGCACTGTAGGTGCAACATGATACAAGGTCACGATGGGTATATGAATGGCCCATCAGGATGAAGGTAAAATGGCCAGTCAAGGCATTGGTGGCCAAAATATAGCAGAGGTTGTTGAGAAGGTGGTTGAGGCATATTGAAAACCTCAATAGATCAGAGGAGGAGATGGTTCATGTATGTGAACCAGAGGATGGGAGAAACCTCAATAGTGAGGATGACAGGGGATCAGCTGAAGATCTCAAAGACTGCCAAGAGGGAAGAACAAAAGTTCCCAATTGCCAAGAGGGTAATGAGACGAGATCACTGTGGGATCTCATAGACTTTCAAGAGGACAGCCAGGGAATTTCATATTGCTAAGACAAAAATAAGACAAGATCACTACGAGATCTCATAGATTGCTAGGAGGGCAGCAGAAAAATCCCAATTTTCCAGGTGGGGATGGGAACATAAATGAGGCTATGTGAAAGTCTCATGAACTCAGAGGTGAGTTTGGATAGAATAGAGGAGCTGGTAGAGGAGGATCAGAGGAATCTTCTAATGGTTGGAGGAACTTGGATATTCCTACCAGGAAGCCAAGTTGAGGCAAGGATTTATGTTACCGATAAAGGAAAAGCAACAGGAGAAGGACAACCAGCTATGACTGTCATGGAAGAAGAATTGGAACAGATGTTGGATGCTGCCCAAGAAGAGGAAAATGAGCATTCTGAGGAATGGATCAACAGTTTCAGCCGGGGAGCTGAGAAGACTGCAGCACTAAAGCTGACAACAGAAAAAGAGCAGGCAGATAGATTGATCACTCCATGAGAGATGGAGTTGGGAATACTGGAGGATTGGTTGAACAATCTAGAGCCAGTGAGTGATTTCCATCAACAGATGTTGGCAGAAGAGTATTCTGTTGAATTTCTCAGAGATTTCAGCCAGGGAGCTAAACGGGTGATGAACACTGTAGTACCAAGGTATGTAGCGGAAGACGAAAGAGAATTCCAGGCTGAGGAACAATTGGAAGAAGATGGACACACACCAACAAAGGGAATGGAAGTAGCAACACTATCAGATGAAGAGGAAGCTGAATAGTTCAGTAAGAAGACTGCAGAGGTGAAATGTACAACAGGGTGGCAAGTTGAGGCCATAGAGGATAAAGGGGATGACATGGGAGATCATGCTGATCTACCCATCTACAGAAAGAAATTTTAGCAGAAGATACTGCAAGGACAGAGCCATCCATGGAAGTAGCTGGATGAGGTGATAGAAGATGTCAGGAGGCTAATTTTGAGATTAGCAGAGACTACCAGTAAGCATACTCTAGGCATAAGAGAAGTAGTAGCAACAATAGAGCAGCAAAAGAAGCAACAGAAAGATGGAGCAAGGAGATAGCTCCAAAGAGTTGTTTGGGATCCAGGAGGATTTCAACAATAGAGTTGGGAAGCTCATGAGAAGGATCTCATCATTTTTGCAGCTGAGGAGTATGATGCAGGAACATCACTCCACATCATCATGTGCCAGCTAGTAAGGCACATCAGCGCACACATTCAATGAAAGAAGAGAGGCGCAACCCTTGTTTCACATTTTGAATTTGAATGTAATGTGATAAATGTTGTAAGGCTGTTAGATCCATGAGGCCATGAATATACACAGGCATTAGAATAGATAGCGTTTAATGGTTTGTAAGGCTGGATCTAGCTCTGATTCTAGAGTAGACAACCCATTCAATTGTAGAGTTAATGTAATTGAATAGGGTAGGTGATACGGAGGGAAGAGCTCGAAGAGCCCCCTCATGTAAAAGATATTTTGATCTCATTTTGAGTAGGGATGAGGTATGAGATAGAGAAGGAGCTGAGACTCTGTCAAATTCTGAGCTCAGGAACACCTTGTAAAAAGAGGCATTTTTATTAATACAAACCAGAGAAGTTTTTCCTGCATATCGTCTATGTTGTGTGAATGTCTTTGTGTGTTCTATTTATGTTGTAAATGTATGCTATGAATTTGCATTTGTAGGGACATATAGGTTCTGCTATCTATAGAGTTCTTTTATTTCAGGGTTGGATTTCTTTGAGGCTTCATGCCAAGATGGTGTGACAAAACATTGCAAGTTCTGATAGCCAGTGCTTAGGGAGCACTTCCAGTTCTGTGGAATTTGGACAAAGATGTGCTAAGGAGGGCATACCATATGGAGTCTTAAACTCAGGGCAAGACCTCAAGGTTGTTGAACACCTTGGAGGCAAGAATTTGTAGAGGAAGACACAATGGAAGACATAATCACTGCGGGATTCTGCAAGAACTCTGTTAGGTGGGCATTGAGTAGATGCACAAGTTGCATTGAGGAGGAACTCCATTATGGGTTCAAGAATAAGACAAAGTCACTGAGAGAACTATGGAGAAACTCTGCCAGGAGGGCATTGAGTCAGTGTGCAGATAGAGAATAGGAGGAAAGAACACTTTTGAGTTCTGTAATAGAAGAAGAGTCCAAGGAAGGATCTTCACAGGGTTGTTGAGCACCCTGCAGACTCAGCAAGAAGTTTCTTAAGCAAAGGATTTCCAAGTGGGCATCAGATTCTCCATTTGAAGAAGAAGGAAAGGGTGAAGTCCCTTAAATATATAAGTAGCAGAGAAGCTCGAAAGAGATATCACCTTCGTGTGTGCAGAGACTCTGCCAGGAGCGCAGAATTCAAAGAATCATTTGAGAATTCGAAAGAAGGAGCTCAGGAGGGAAAAGTGCCTTTGTGCATAGAGCTATAACTGCAAAGGTTGTAGAGGCCGAAAGGGGGAACTCTTTGGAGAGTTTAGAGTCCCAAAAGATCAAGAGAGAAAGCGTCTTTTAGAATGTAGCTAGAAGCCATGAGCATAGGCTTCGTAGAAAGAGCTAAGGTTGAGGCCTTTGGCATTTGGGAAAATCTTCCAAAGTTTGGGAAGAAAGTGCATGCTCAATAGGAGGAGCACAATTGCCATCGGATCAAGCTAAAGGGAGGATATGGACCATTAAATCCTATGTCCAGATAGCAGCAGGAGAGTGCACAGGAGGAGAATATCTAGACTGTGAGATCTTGCTCAGACAATCGATAGCCATCAGATCTGTCGAAAGGAGCATGAGGTTTAACCCTCATGCGTAAAGCAGAGAATCTGGAAAAGTCCCGACAGAGAAGAAGTATCGGGATTTCTAATTTCAGAACTTTGGAAGTTCAAAGTTTAAGAGGAAAACAGACCAGGAGACTAGAGGTCATGGTTCCCTAAGTCTCGAAGACGATCAGGGTCGTCCATCTGTGAGAGGACATGTGGTGAAGGTCGGGGAGTCACCGGGATTTCAGATACCTGTGATTTGGAAGACAAAGGATTAGTGTCATTGGGGTCGTGTTGTCCCGAATATCGAAAGAATCGGGATCATCCAAGCGGAGGACACGTGGTAGCAATCCTGGCATCGAGGAAATTCCCGAAAGGAGCATTTTGGTATTTCGGCTACCGAAAGACGCATGGGTAAGAGTTCAGAATCTTGAACCACATAATCCTGAAAGAATCTGGGTCGTTCGATCAAGAGAGGCTTTGAGCCATTGAACTTGCTCAGGAGAAGGAGGACCAGAGTTTTGGGATTTCGGTACTTCGGTATTTTGGATACCGAGAGTACGAGAGAACAGCGAAATGATGTGCTAGGAGTCGTGGAATTCCGAAATGCAAATTCCTGAAAGTAGAGAAGGAGCATTGCCAGGTCACTAGGACAAGGACCAGAATTCGACATACCGGACGTCGGGATTTCAGAAATCCCAAGGACATGAAATCCAGGTTCTTAGGGATGAAAACCCCGAAAGGATCAGGACCATTGATTAGAGATCAGATCATAACCATTGATCTCAGCCAAGAGTGAGAAGGTATATCGATACTTTGGTATTTTGGATACCGAAAGTGCAAGAGAGCAGGGACCAGAAGAAAACCTTGCATCGGGAAATCCAGAAATGTGAAAACCTAAAGTCACTAAGGGATAGCATGGGGTGCGGGGAATTGGTATTCGTCTGTCATTTTGGAGTTCATAACTTTGGGAGTTCCAAGGAAAAGAGAACCGAGTATTTTGGCATCAGATAAGCGGAAATCACGAAAGGAGATAGGAAGTCGGGACATAGGCATATTGGCATTTCAAAAATCAGATTTTCGGGAGTCTTGAGGACAGGAGGCTGGGTGCTTTAGATCGAGAAACCCAAAAGAGGACTGCGGTCATATGATGAGTGGTCACATGGACCAAGGGTATAGCCCAGGGGGCTAATTATTGTTAAATCCATTTTCGGCAAATCGGTATTTCGGAGATCCGGAGGTTGAAGAGTCAAGGACTCTCGACATCAGGACACAGGAAGTCCTGAAACCCGAATTTGCATTCTTGAGGAGGAAAAGGAAGCGGTCGTATTCAGAGACCGTGAGGAAGTGGAAGGACCTATGGATCGAAGAAATTTGAGATTCCCATAGGGATCCGAAAGATCCACCTTGGATTAGGGAGGAATTTGAACGATCCTTAGACCAGGAGGTCACACAAAACCTGCTGAGACAGGGGGTGTTGCATGTGTCATCGTCGTCATCTAGGGTATGAAGCAAAGAGAGGTGTTGGAGCATGAGATTTTAAGGGTATGATGATGCTATGAAATACATGAAGTATGAAGCATGTTGGAATGTGTTACTTTGGAAGGTAATAATTTATAGTAAGTTGTAAAATTATGTAAAATAGAGTTATCCCACATTCATCATGGATTAAAACACTGTTTTTATATTTCATTTTAAAAAGAGGTGAAATTGCATTTATGCTACATGTATTGCTGGGATGTAATTCATTCATATCTCTTTGTATATAATAAAGGTAAGAGAGACCCAGGAGATACAATGAAAAGTGTTCTCTTTGTAAAGGGTAAAGCATTGTGGAGGTTCTCTCAAGTGCAAGATTGGATATTTCGCCATTTTGGGGTTTTACCACATATATCTAGTGTATTATCTCTATTTTCTCTTGTCTCCTTGTTATGATTATTTGTTGTTGTTATATGGATAGCAGGATATATTAGTAAAGTTCTTTTGTTTAATATTGTTTCATGTTTATTCATATGTTTCAATATTTCAACATGGTATTAGAGTGGGTTACGGTACTCTACCTCCTTCAATAATTTTTTTACAATAACATTTTCTTCATATTTATTTGGGCTCTCTGTGTTTTTCACAGTTTTGTAGTCAGATATAGTTGACATCAAGGCTTCTCTTTAGATCTTTGCACTTTGCTACAAGTTCAATATTTTTTTCTCAAAACCCTAACACTTGTTTTGGATATTTCTCACATTTATGTGCATTTAAAAAAAAAAAACCTAATCTAAACATTGTCTCCATAATGTAGCTTTCAACCAATATCGATTTCTCATTCTTCAAAATCGGCTATCGTTTATCCATTTTTTAATTAATTTTTCTAGCCTAGCCTAGGTCATTTTAATGTTTTTTGTAAACTTAAATTTTTCTTGGTTTGGTATTTTACCAAACCTAATTTTTTTACGAGGCCTAGTTTTTTTACCAAACCTAGCTAGTCTTCAAAAGTTCATAACTTTTTATCTGCGAGGTCATTTTTAGTGATTTTTCTCCCTTGTGTTTGATTTTTTGTGATCTATACAACTCTGGTAGCCTCCCTCCTCCCTATTGTTCATACGAACCATACAACCTCATTTTTCCTTATGGATTTCATTTTTCTTGCTGCATGTCACATTTTTTTAGCATTTTATAGGAAAAAGAGGGAAATTTTCATTTTTCGAAGGTCGATCTTCCATAGGAGGCAAAATTTATTAGTTGTACGAATGATTTTTGCAGAGAAAAGAGGGTGAATTTTCCCGATTTGCATAAAAAGAAGGTCAACTTGTTGAGAAAGGGGGTGAATTGCAGTCCAAAAGGTCGATTTGTTAGATAAATGTACTGGTTTGTTGCTGTAGAGGTCAATCTGGTGTGGGGGGGAGTTTTCTCATCTATACAACTACATTGTTTCTCAGAGCAGAGTGATTTACCTATTTGGAGGTTGATCTGACTATGTAAGGGTCTCGTTTGGAGGCCAATCTAACTGTGTAAGGGTCTGATTTTCACTTTGAAGGCCATTTTTCCTTATATATGAGGGTTTCTGGGTGTTTTCCCCTCTTTGTGTATACAACCAAGTCCATACAATCATGGATTTCCTTCCTCATGCACTATACAACCAATATCTCAGCTAGGGTTTCTCTTTTTGATCAGATCCTAGCTGACTTTTCTCTCTTTTATCCGATCTCAATTGGGTTTTCTCTCTTTGTTTAGATTTGAGGAAGTGGATAGCTTTTCTATTTTGTTATTCAGGGTGCATCATTGTTGTGCTTTATTTGTTGATGGAGGTCATGAGACAAAGGAAATTTCTTGATGGAAGAAATTTGGTTTTTTATTTTTGATTTTGTAGATCTAATCTGTTTGTTGCAGCGTACATATGTGTTCTTATTGCTATCTCTATCTTGCTACAAATTATCTCTCTATTTTCTTCACTTTCTCCATTGGATTTTTTTTGGGGGAAGAGTTGTGGGATAGCTTCATTCTGCATATTTTTCATATCGTGATTTTCTTAGCATATTGATATTGTCATTCAACAATGATTATCGATAGTTGCAAGTGTCATCTTATTGCACTTTATTGATGATATGTTTGTAGTTGTAATTCCTTCTTACATTGTTCCTCTCTTCAGTTTATCCTTGACATATAGGATGTTTGAAGTTGTAATGAAGGGGAATGTAATGCAATGTAATGAAATTCCATTTCATATCACTATATTCTAGTGATAATGTAATAAATTTCCATCTTCTACTGTAAATTCATTATGATTATCTGTGGGGATAATTTTTCGATGGACACACCACTAGGGTATTGTATTCGTAATGGAATCTTTAGTGGAGTTCTTTGGTTGTGAATACTATCTACTAGAAACATTTTGATGTGTAGATATGGGGTTCTTGTATTAATAATGCATCTACTACATTATTATTGCACTTGTCATCTTGTTTGGGACAATTGTCTGCTTGCCACATTTTCTATTGTATTGGACATCTAAGGTTTTTATACACTATTGTGGTGTTTTACAAGAGTTCTTTCATATATCAGTTGATTTATGGTTGGGATGACTATATGCTATCCACATGTTCTTTTGTATTGGTAATTTGAGGCTTATGTAAATTTTTGTGGGGTTATGCAAGAGTTCATCGTACAACTTGGTTTGGGTGCAATTTCATGATTCAGTGAGAAGTAAGTATCTTCACCAAATCCATGACAGAGGTGAAGTTTTTTCATATTTTATCAGTTTTTGCAATGCGGGAAGTTTTCATCAAGGGGGAGTATTGATGTACAAACATATTGATGTAGAACCCCTCCTACTCTCAGGGTCTACACGACCTACTGGTCTAGGATCTTTCATAATCAAGAGTCGAATTGGCTCTTAGGCCCATGCTGAGCCCTAAAAATGCTTTACAAAGGTCATTTTTTCCTTCCCCATGCCTCAACACATATAGAAATGATCCACCATGTGCCTTTAGGATGAAACCATGAGCTAAGATTATTTTTGAACCAAGTTTGAGCACTAGCCCCCTTCCTTTGACGAGTACTCCATATGACCATGGCCTCAAAATGAAGCGCTTAAAACAACATGCTTATTCATATGCTTTGGGTCTTCTAGGCTTTGGGAGTTCTAGAAAATATGCACAATGTCTCTCCTAAATGTCGAATTGGTGGAATATCGAACAACAATGAGGATCAACGACTCGCAACACCCTCCGATATCTATGACTCATACTGACCCTGAGGCTTCAGGCTACGGAGTATTTCAAACATACAACCTTCCAATCCCCTGGAGTTTCATACTAGTGAACCTCCGAAAAGCTCAAATCTACGGTCCACAATGCTCAGCTAACCGATGATCGAGATCTTCTACAGGACTCTGGCCTTCGGGAGTCCTCGATGCACAACATCAAAAATCCTCCAGAGCACCAAACTCTGAAGTGATGAAATCAACCTCCACATGTCCTATAAAATGGATTAACAAGATGAACCACGGCCTTATGGAACTTAACAACACTAAACTCCCAATCTTTTGGAGTTTAGAATAAAAAAACTCACGAAGGATGATAGATCAACAGTCCATGAATTTCTAGCAACCGATGACCGAGATCTAGTTTGGAATTTGTTATCACCATAACAATTTTCAGACAGGATCCAAGTCTCAGAAATTAAGCAAAGAGCTACATCGATATGGAAGCATGATAGTTTTGGGGATAAGGTTACATATGGTGACATATGGACAAATATGGTGGAGGCATGAAAGGTAGGACCCGAGACACCGTATATCTTGAAACGAACCAGATCAATGGCTAAGGCACATATCAGGCGGCGAAATAGCATGAAGTTTAATTATGCAAAGGCGGATAGAAGTGAAATGGAACAATTGTGGTTGTTCTGAACTTCATTGTAATTTTCTAGGGCTGAATTGAATACGTATGCAATAGCTTTGAAGTCTCTATGAAAAGATTCTAATAGTGGTGATATGAGATTTTTATTCCCTCATTGTATGTGTTTCCTATGATCTTTTATGCCATATACATTTTTCTTCTATTTAAATTGGAGAGTTAAAGGCCCATAATTCATCATTTGATGCTCTTGGCTTAAGAAATTTAAAATGTGTATGTTTCTTCTTATCTAATTCATAATTAATTTTCGTAATGCTCTGATGCAGTTATCTGTTTCTCTTTCCTCTTACCACTCTAATTAAATTCAAGTTATAACTCAGATTCATTGCCTCATTTAGCCTTTATCCTCTAGAGAGTTCTACAGGCCAGTCAATGTTTTCATTCAATTTCATAATTTTGACTCCATATCCCAAAGTGTTCCTCCCCTTCCTTGCCAGCAACTTTACTAAGAACCCCCAAAAGAAACCAAATCTAGCCACCGATTTCCAAAAAAACAACAAGTGACACGAGAGGTCCCTCTTTGAGTTGAGAAGGCTAGTGCCTCAGCTCTAAAGCTCGTTGAAATAGTTACCTATGTCATTTGTCTATCAACCAGAAAAAATTTACAGAGTGCTAACATTCTGGTGCCATTGCCAAGGACAAAATTGATTTTTTTTCCCTAGGAAAGAATGACATGGTCGAGTTCTAAGGTCTGAGAGCAGTAGAAACTTAGGCACATATTGGTTTTATTCCCACTCTGGTGACTCCACACATCAAAAAATCTTTTTGAAGGTGATTCCACTGGTAGAAGAATACAAAAATTTAAATTTTCACTAGTGACTCCACTCTCAATGCAGAATCCAGCTTCCAAAACATGATTGGTGACTCCACTGTCCGAAGATGAGTTCAATCTCTGCAAGGTATGCTCCAATGAATCGATTTCATATTCTTGGATTTCCAAATCGCATTCCTCACATAAATTGGCAAAAATATTTGCCTAATTCAAAGATGGGAAAGGAAATCTTGTTGCCTTGCACTTGATTAGATTTTACATGCACACATGTAAGTTGGGGGTTGAATTTCATGAGGATTGTTTGATGAAAATGTTTATGGCTACTCTAGAGGGGAAAGAAATATTATGGTATGAAGGTTTAAAATGAGACAACTTATACTCTCTTAAGGATTTCCACATAAAATTCTTTAAGCATTATGAAGAATCTAATCCTTCATTCCTGGTGTTTGAAGATTGTTGTGAATTTTGTGAACATTTCATTAAGTACCTTAAAAAAAAATTTGGTGATGAAGAGTGCATGAATGATGAAATAATAGAAGCCCTTTATGAATATTCATCCCAACAACAAATAGTATCCCCTCCTTTGGTTGAAGGTGAAGATGATCAATAAATTGTTGCTGAAAGTCATTTTCCTTCCCTTAAACTTGATGATGATATTCAACAAGATTTTTGGCAAGACAAAGTGTTTCAAGGTTGTCTTTCTCCCCCTATGAATGATATGGTTGTTAAAATTCTAAGTGGCCTAGACATGGATGAGGATTTTGAAACTACATCTATGGAAACTTCCAACAATGAACAAACAAATGACATAGAGCTTTAAGAAAGAAACAAAACAACATATGCCATTTTTCAATCAGAAATATAATAAGACAATGAAGAGGTAGTGATTTTATTTGATTCATTTGAAAATCATGGTTTTAAAAATGAATCCATGGGAACTCTAGATTGTGAAATGGTGTATGATGTTAGATTTCCAGATTTGCAAGAAGATTATGAGTAGGAACTTATTTCCATTCATTCATTTGAAAGTCAAAATGACAGTCCTCAAGCAAATTTGCAGAAGTTTAATAAAACCAAATCAGAAATGTTTGATGAACAAGAGGATAGCCTTAATGCACATAATATGGATGTCATATTTGAATGTATGAATGTTTTTGTTGAGATGCATGGGAAAGTAGACAAACCTATTGCTTCCATTCCATTTGAAAATGGTCTCAGAACTAAAGAAATAGAGAAAGAGCAACAAACACTTAGGAATGAGGATTGTCTTCCTATTTTTGTTCATCAAGAGAAATAATTTTTCATGGTTTTCAAGATCCTGTGGCCATCCTATTACAATCATCATTGAAGGAGGAGTTTATTTCATTCATAAGCTCAGAATTTGGATTCAATTTTTTCTTTCAGCTGCCATCTTTTACATTTGTCTGCCTGCTTAAGAAAGATGTGATCGGAGAAAAATCAGGAAGCTGATTTCTTGATTGGTTGTGTTAGCACTTTATCATCACTTGATTGAGTATTCATTTCAATAGTTTTAGAGTAGATAGGAGTTTACAAATAAGCTTGTTGGTCAATCATTTTTTCAGTTTGGATTTCTAGTAGTGTGTATAGTCATATTTTAGCTGTCTATTCAATGTTTAGTATCCAGTTGAGAGAAATGTACAAAGTTCAGTTTTTAGCAGACACTGGTGATAGGTCAAAGAAAGGTACACACACATGTTTTGGGAGCATACCAATGGATCAGGCACCGGGTCTACATTTCTTTGCTACCTCGCAAGGAGGATAGAATCCCCAATTGGAGCCTATGTTATCACCATAACAATTTCCAGATAGGATCCAAGTCTCAGAAATTTAGCAAAGAGATACATCGCTATGGAAGCATGGTAGTTTGGGGGATAAGGTCACATATGGTGGAATATAGAAAAATATGGTGGAGGCACGAAAGTTAGGACCCAGGGGACCATAGATCTTGAAATGACCTAGATCAATGGCTAAGGCACATATCGAGTGAAGAAATAGCATGGAGTTTAATTATGCGAAGGCGAGTAGAAGTGCAAGGGCACAGTTCTGGTTGTTCTAAACTTCATTGTAATTTTTTGGGGCTGAATTGAATACATATGCAGCAACTTTGAAGTCTCTATGAAAAGATTCTAATGGTGGTGATATGAGATTTGTCTTCCCTCATTGTATGTGTTTACTGTGATATTTTATGCAATATACATTTTTCTTCTGTTTAAATTGGAGATTTAAAGGCCCATAATTCATCATTTGATGCTCTTGGCTTAAGCAATTTAAAATATGTACATTTCTTCTTAGCTAATCCAGACTTCATTTTTGTAATTCTCTGATGGAGTTATCTATTTCTCTTTCCTCTTACCACTCTATTTAAATTAAAGTTATAACTCAAATTCATTGCCTCATTTATCCTTTATCCTCTGGAGAGTTCTACAGGCCAATCAATTTTTTCATTCAATTTCATAATTTTGACTCCATAGCCCAAAGTGTTCCTCCCCTTCCTTGCCAACAACTTTATTAAAACCCCCCAAAATAAACCAAATCTAGCCATTGATTTCCAAAGAAACATCAAGTGACATGAGAGAGCCCTCTCTGAGTTGAGAAGGCTAGTGCCTCAGCTCTAAAGCTGGTTGAAACAGTTACCTCTGTCATTTGTCTATTATCCAGACAAAATTTACAGAGTGCTAACATAATCCTAGGCTTCAGGAGTTCTAATATGCTATTACATTCAAACCACTGGAGTGCCAAGTCTCTCTATTGTAGGATTTGCTGCCACATGTCCCAGTCAAATGAATGGTTGAGATCCACTACAGGACTCCACCCTTTAGGAGTCCTGACTACCAACACACAAAAAGCTATGGAGTGTTGTATATTTGGATTGGTGAAGGCTCACTCTCGATGGTTCACGTGTCCTGATCGATGGATGGCCCGGAACTACTCTGGGCTATGAGACTTTGAGTGTTTATGCAATAGCAACCTTCACAACCTCCAAATGTCAAATTGGTAGAGTTAAGATATTCCCTCCACATGTCCTTTTCGACGGACGACTGAGATGGACTCCTGCCTTCAGGCCTCCGAGAGTCCTCACCTCACTGCACTTTGATTTCCCTTGGAGCGCCAAGTCATCGGAACTCTGAATCTTCTTCCATGCATCCAATGGAATGAACGACCAAGATCAACTCCAGCTCCTGACCCTTTGGGATTTATCGGATCACATTATTCTAGATCCTCTAGAGTTCTATACCTCCAAAAGTTCAGATCTAGTGCCACGCATCATTTTCAATCGGATGGCTAGGATGGACTCTAACCTTTGATCCTTCGTGCATCTTCACAGCACAAACTTCATTTACTCCCAAAATCCGAACTAGAGGAGTTGTGATATGTCCTCAACGTGTCCCTTGTCACTCAACGACAAGGATTATCTCTAGCCTTTGGGCCTTTGGGTGTTTACAAACTTGGATGCCTTACTCCCCTCCCTGGGACTGTTGATCCTCCAAAAATATCTAATCTAGTGACATGTGGCCAAAGAACCAATGGTCGAAATGTACTTTTCTCTTTAGAGCTCTGAGATTCTTGCACCCTTTTTCACCTTCTCCTCACAACTGTCAGATGAAAAAATTCTGAACCTAGCCTAATCTATGGACATGTACCTCGCTGATGGACAACCCAAATTAACTTCGAGCTTCAAGAAATTTAGAGTTTTTTTCCCTCCACAACAATATCACAAATGTGGTAGAAGTTACGAATTTCAAAGGACTTCAGGGGTTAAACCTTGCACTAATTACCAAGATCCAAGGATTGTTGTAGCTCGCACCTAGATCTGACATCTAGGATCTATTCTCCTCCTATGCACTCCTCCTTCTGCTAGACTCTGATCCAATGTTCCACCTTTCTCTCGACAACATATCTGAGGGTTGTTGTAGCTTCCCTCTATGGCTGTTGTGATTTCCTTCCAACTGAAGGACTTCTTCGAGCTTTAAATCGCCTTGGCCTTTGACCTACTCCTGGAAGGCTATCTTCTCGGCCTTGAATTTCATTTTGAAAGAAAAAAAATGCTACTCCTCTTGAGCTTTTCCAACTTCAAGGGACTTAATACCTGGCGTACACTTGTTCTTCTCCTAACCTATGAAATATGTTTGACTTAGAGATTTTTTTTTGGAAAATATCCCTACGCACTCCTTGCATTTGTCCTCTCTATGAGACTTATTTAACACTTTGACTAAGTGTTGGCCCAATGCACACCTTGAGTAGGTATTATGTGGAATCTTCTCTCCACTAAGTGACTATGCACACTTGCACTACTTCTTCTAAGCTTTGAACTCGCTTAAACTTCAAAGTGTCCAGTCCCTTTGTTCTGTTCAACAACCCTTGGCTGTCTATTCTCTCCCTCATGCACTTCTCCAACACTTCAACATTATGTTGGTGTTGTGCACTCCTTGTAATCTTCTCTTGAGTCCTGAATTCTTCAGGCTCACTAGCACACTCCTTGTGCTTTCTAGATGCACTCCTTTCAGAGCTTCTTCCCTTAGATTGTTCAACAACTTTGGTATGTCTTCTTCAGAGTGTTCAACAACTCTGATGTGCACTCCTTGCATAATTTTCCCTGTTGGGATTTGAACTATTTTGGTGTGCCCACCTGGCATGCTCTTCTATCGAACTTGAAATAGAGTTATAAATGCCCTCCTTGCATCATCTTCACATAGTTTTCCTACAACTCTTGTGTTCACTCCTTGCATAAGCCTTGATATCTCATAACTACTCAGAATCTACATATATATAATTCTATCTAATTCCTGCAAAGGAAAAAATACATGCATCCATTGAATCTAAAAACACATAGTAAACATTCATAACATATACATAAAAACTCATAAACATACACACAAAAAACTCATGGGCAGGGAAAAATGCTCTTTGTATTAATCTGAATGCTTCTGTACAAAAGGTTATAAAGGCTGGACTACAATCGATTCTTCATCTCTTTTTCCTCTCCTCTCATGAGCTCTTCTCTTGATATTCTCTCCTCTTCTCTCTCTTTTTCAGAAAAAAACCTTTCTTACATGATAGAATACATTTATTTATACATGAAGGGGCCTCTCGAGCCTTCCCTCTAGATCATCTTAGTGCTTTAATTTCACAATAAAAGAAACCTACCAGTAAGGTTATTACATTAATGGATAATTAAATCCTCATATCTGAGCCAATGCTAAGGATCTGTACAACTACAACCTATTAAAGGATACCTCACACTCATCCTACACAAAGATAGTGGCTCGATTTTATTTGAGCCTTCAGACTTTGATTATCATTGAATTACATTAAAAATTTAAATTTAAGCCAAAAAATTGAAAGGATTGGTGCATCCTTCTTTGGGATATGCTCCATCCAAGTGCATGGATGCATTGGATTTCAAGCACATTGTTGAGGTGGATCGATGCACTTTCATCATACTCCTATGATAAAAAAAATCATAAGCTCCTGCTCATGGCTCCCCTATTATTGTTGTTGTTGAGATGCTCCTGGGCCCAAAACTTTGATGTGGATTTGTCCATCTACTCCTCTTCCTTTCAACTTCTTTTCTTTTATCTATTGTTCTGTTGTTACTGCAGGCTCTCCTCTGGTCAACCTTCTCTTGTTGATGACTTCCTCCTGCACTAATCTCACCATCAACCTCCTAATTTCCTCTATCTCTCTGTCCAGCTAGCGCATTAGCTAGTTCCTCCTTTATAGTATTCTATGTTTCTACATCTTTGATTCACACACATCGTAGGGAAGATCAATATAATCCTGCATACTGACTTCATCACTTGTGGCCTCAACTTTCCACTCCTCTACAAGATGAAATTCTGCATCCATGTTACTGAGATTCTGCTTAGCTTTCTTCCCTAATAGTTTAACTTCTATCATTTCTTCTGCTTCTTCTTGTGCTGGTACAAGTTCAACATTTTCCAACTGCTCCTTGGGATGGAATTCTTCTCTATTTTTCATGACCACATCCCTCTGACAGTCTTCCTTTATCGTTGTATTTCCTAACCAATCCTCCAACATCTTTAATTCCTTCTTCCATGCAGTGAGCATTTTATCCAAATGCTCCTCTTCTTATCTCATCATTTGAGTAGATGTTAATGTCTGCTCCATGATAATATTTGTTGTTTGTATCTCCTCTTCTGCACTTTCAACATGTGCATTAGCCTATGCTGGGCTTCTTGGCAGGAATATCCCAATTCCTCCAATAATCAGAATGCATTTCTGATCCTCCTCCTATGTTAGAGATCCTTGTTGATATAAAATCCTTCTTGAGCTCCTGAGGCTTTCAGAGAATCTCCCTTCATTTTCCTTTCCCACCTAGAAAGATGAAATTTTTTTCCTTCCCTCCTGGAAGTCTATGAGATCTTTGACTGACCTCTTCTCATTTCCCACCCGGAAATCTGAAATTTCACTTATACCTTCCTGGAATTCTATGAGATATTCATCTGATCTCTTCTTATTTCCCTCCTAGAAATCAAAAAGTTCATATCTGCCCTCCTAGAAGTCTATGAGGTCTCTAGTCAATATCTCTTCCTCATAACTAAGGTTCTCTTCAAATCTGGGCTCACAAATTCAAACCATCTCCTCTGCGTCACTGAGGTTATCATCTTGCCTCAACCACCTTCTCAACATATGTCATTGCCTCCTAGAAAATAACTATTGGATGGTCCACTTTGCTTTTTTCTTCATGAGCCATTCATACCTCCAGATTCCTTGTTGCATATTCAACATCATTCTATCAAGCTATGATCGTATATCCTCAAGATCTTTATCCATTTGTTCTTTTCTTACCTACTTGTGGTCTTCTCCCTAACCTCTCCTATGGCCTTTAGTAGCCATGTTCATTTTCTCCTTGCAAATCTTATTTCCTTCTTTGATACCACCTGATGCAGACCCCCTCCCACTCCTAGGGTCTGCATGACCTCTTGGTCTAGGATCATTCACAATCGAGAGATGAATTGGCTATAGGACCCCTGTGGAGCCCTAAATATGCTTTACATAGGTCCTTTTTTTCTTCTCCATGCCTCAACAGAGTTATCGAGGATCCACCATGCGGCTTTGGGCTAAAACCGTGGGCTAAGATTCTTTTTGAACCAAGTTCGAGCACTAGCCCCCTTCCTTCGATGAGTACTCCATATGACCATGGCCTCAAAACCAAGCACTTAACACATCACACTTATTTGGATGCTTCGGGGTTTCTAGGATCTGGGAGTTCTAGCAAATTTGCATAATGTTCCTTTCGAATGCTGAATTGGTGTAGCATCGAATAACATAGAGGATCAATGACTCGCAACACCCTATGAGATATATGACTCATAGTGACCCCAAGGCTCTGGGCTTCGGAGTATTTTAAACATAAAACCCTCCAATCCCCTGGAGTGTCGGACTGGTGAACCTCTCAAGAGCTCAAATCTACGGTCCACAACCCTGAGTTGACCGATGACTGAGATATTCTATGGGACTCCGACCGTCAAGAGTCCTTGATGCACAACACCACCAATTCTACAGAGTGCCAAACTCTGAAGTGATGCAATGAACCTCCATGTGTCCTTGTAAATGGACATACAAGATGAATTGTGGCCTTTAGGAACTTCACAACACAAAACTCCCAATCCCCTGGAGTGTCGACTCAGTGAAATCGTGAAGGACGATGGATCAACTGTCCATGGATTTCTAGCAACTGTTGACTAATATATACTTCAAAATCCTGGTCTTCAAGAGTTCTGATATGCTATTACATTCAAACCACTAGAGTGCCAAGTCTCCAGACTGCAGGATATGCTTCCACATGTCCCTATAAAATGAATGACCGATATCCACTATGGGACTTAGACCTTCAAGATTCATGACTGCTAACATGCATAAACCTCTGGACTATTGAATCTCCAGAGTGTTGAAGTCTCACTTTCAATAGTCCATGTGTCCTGATGGATGGACAACCTGGATCTACTCCGAGCTCCAAGACTTCAGGCGTTTCTGCAACACCAACCTTAACTACCTTTGAACACTGAATTGGAAGAGATAATATCTTCCCTATATGTGTCCTTTCCCCTAAATGACTGAGATGGAATTCAACCTTTGGACTTGCGGGAGTCCTCATCTCACTTCACTTTGATTTCCCCTAGAGCAGCAAGTCTCTGGACCTCTGGATATTTTGCCAAGATTCCAATGGAATGAATGGTCGAGATTATCTCTAGCTCTCAGCCCTTCGAGAGTTCTCGTCTCACCTTAGTTTAAATCCTCTAGAGTGTTATACCTCCTGACCTCCAGATCTGGTGCCACACATCCTTTTCAACCAGACTACTAGGATGGACTCTTGCCTTTAGGCCTTCGAGATTCTTCACATATCTCACTTCATTTACTCCCAAACTCCAAACTAGTGGAGTTTTGATATATCTTCCATGTGTCCCTTTTCACTCAACCACTAGGATTAGCTCCGGTCTTTGGGCCTCTGGGTGTTTACAAACTTGGACACCTTACTCCCTAGTTCCCTTGAACTGTCAATCCTTTGAACATCTCCGATATAGTGACACATGGTCAAAGCACTAAAAATCGACATGTACTCCACTCTTCAGAGAAGGGATGATTTTAGGGGCTAAATTTCACTCATGGGCTAATTTTCCATGGTTTTTCCAAAAATGAGATTCGCTATTTTAAAAATGATTCACCCAAATTCTATAGGATAAAATGATTTTTCCTTAAAAATAGCCAAAAATTTATAAAAACTATAGAAAATACTTAGAAATTTGAATATTTTTACAAAAAATATCGCTAAAAATTTATAGTTGACATATGAAGGATTAGTAAGATTCGCCAAGGTTTCTACATTTAAAAATAAATTTCCATCCTTAAAATCATCCCTACTTCAGAGCTTCGAAAGTCTTGCACCCTTTTGTGCCTTCTCCTCATAACTGTCAAATGATGAACTTCTAGACCTAGCCTAATCTTGGGACACGTACCTCACTGATGGATGACCCAGATTCACTTCGAGCTTTGGGAATTCAGGAGGCTTGTGGCCAAAATTACAAATTTCTAAGGGCTTCAGGGATTAAACCCCATACTTCTTACTTGGATCCAACAGTTGTTGTAGCTCACACCTAGATCCGACGGTTGGGATCTATTCTACTCCTACGCACTCCTCCTTCTATTGGACTATGATCCAACGATCCATATTTCTTTGGACAACATATCTGAACTTCTCTCTATGGCTATTGTGCTTTCCTTCCAAATGAAGGACTTCTTCAAGATTTAAAATCGCTCGGCCTTTAACCTTCTCATGCAAGGTTTTTTGCTCATCCTTCAATTGTTCTTTGAAAGAAAAAAATGCTACTCCTCTTAATCTTTGCCAACTTCAAGGGACTTAATCCCTAGCGTACACTTGTGCTTCTCCAAACCTCTGAAATATTTTGGACTTAGATATTTTTTTTCAGAAAATATCCCTATGCACTCCTTGTGTTCTTCCTCTCTGTGAGACCCCTTCAACACTTCGAATAAGTTTTTTCATGACACACACCTTGCACGGGTCTTTTGTGGACTCTACTCTCCACTGAGCTACTGCACAGTTGCACTGCTTCTTCTGAGATTTGAACTCACTCAAAATTCAAAGGGTTAAGTCCCTTTGTTCTGTTCAACAACCCTTGGTTGTCTATGCTCTCCCTCCTATTCTTCTCCAACCAACATTGTCTTGGTGTTTTTAAATCCTTTCCGTATTCTCCCGAGTCCTAAATTATTTAGGCTCAGTAGTGCACTCCTTTCACTCTTCTCTTGAGTCCTAAATTATTCCCTCAGAGTGTTCAGTAATTCTAGTATGTCTTCTTTAGAGTGTTGAACAACTTTAATGTGCACTCTTTGCACAATTTTCCCTTTTGATCTTTGAATTGCTTTGGTGTGCCCACCTGGAATGCTCTTCTCTCGAACTCGAAATAGAGTTCTAAATGCACTCCTTGTGTGGGCTTCGCAGAGTTTTCCTACAAATCTAGTGTGCACTCCTTACACAATCCTTGAGAGCCCATAACTACTCAGAATATACAAATAGAGAATTCTATCTAATTCATGCAAAAGAAAACATACATGCATCCATGGAATCCAAAAACACACATTAAACATTCATAACACATACAAAAAAAACTCATAAACATACACACAAAAAACTCATGGGTAGGGAAATCTACTCTTTGTATTAATATGAATTCTTCTATACAAATGGTTACAAAGGATGGACTACAACTAAGTCTTCAACTTCTTTTCCTCTGCTGTCATGAGGTCTACTCTTGAGCTTCTCTCCTCTTCTCTGTTGTTTAAAAAAAAAAAACTTTTCTTACATGATATAATACATTGATTTATACATGAAGGGGCTTCTCGAGCCTTCCCTCCAAATCATCTTAGTTCTTTCATTTCACAATAAAAACAACCTACCACTAAGGTTATTACATTAATGGATAATTACATCCTCAGATCCAAGGATATTCTCAGTATCTATACAACTGTATCCTATTAAAGGAGACTTCACTCTCAACCTATACAAATACAGTGGCTCAGTTTGATTTGATCCTTCATACTTTAATTCTCATTGAATTACATTAAAAATTTAAATTTAAGCCCAAAATTTGAAAGGACTGACGCGTCCTTATTTGGGATCCGCTCCCTCCAAGTGCATAGATGCACTGGCTTTCTGGCATGTTGCTGAGGTGGAGCGATGCTCCTGCATCAGATCTTCCTCCATAAGTGCCAGTTTGCAAGGTATTGTTCGTCTTTATTCTTGCATAAAGTGTTGGAAGTTATTGTAATGGCTCCATAAGTGTTCCTTCTCCCTAATCAACATTGGAATCTGTTACTTTGGAATGTAATAATGTCTAGTAAGTTTTAAGCTTATTTAGAAGAGAGTTATCCCACATTCATTAGGGAGTAAAACATTTTTTTTATCTTTCATTATAAAACGAGGTGAAATTACATTTATCTGACATGGATTATTGGGATGCAATTCCTCCATACCTCTTTCTATATAATAGAGGTAAGAGATACCATGAGACACAGTGAAATTTTTTTCTCTTTGTATAGGGTAAATCATTTGCGGAGGTTCTCTCAAGTGAAAGATTGGATATTTCTGAAGAATAAAGCATACAATGCCTTCCTATGGATGTTTCCCCATTTTTGGGGTTTTACCACATATATGTGTGTTGCCTCATTTTTCTCTTGTATCTTTCTTGTTATGATTTTTGTTTTTGTTATATGGATAAGAGGATAGATTAGTAAAGTTCTTTTGTTTAATATTGTTTCATGTTTATTCATATGTTTCAATATTTCAACAAGGTGCAATTATGGTACTAGCAAGAATAACCTGCAATTTTCATAGTGATAGAGGAATTTTGTTTCCATGATGAACATGAAGCACAATTTTTCATGATGTGATTACATGATCTCCCATCCCTAATACAATTATCATTATTATTTATTTAATGCATTTATCTAATGGCATAGCTGCTAATAATGTCATAGAGATATTTGTTGCAAGTAGTCCATTCAAACATTGATTGACTTATATTGTTGCACTTACAAAATTTTTTAGTCTTATATAATGTCTATTTGTATTCATAACTACTGTGGGTTATCATATTTAAAATTATAGATTTTTTACAATAAAAAATAGAACACTCTTACCAACAACTAAATAGCATGGCCATAAGATGAATTATCACAATCCTCTGGATTGCTGAGAAAGATAAAATGAAGAGAAAATTATTGTTTGATGGATTATAAATTCAAAAGTCTTTGTGTTAGCATCGACAGATGCTAAAATTTACATAACACTACTGTAGGAGTGAAAATTGGGATTGACAAGAGTGAGAGAATGAGAAAAAATCCATAATTTTCTATGGGTACAAAGAAACAATGTAGTACAATAGTAAATACTATAAATTTCAAAAAAAGATTGGACTCTAGTAAAATCCAGTTATCATGCCACTCATTACTAATAAAATTACCATAATTTAAGTCATTGCAACTTGAAGTAAGTTTTTTCCTAAAAATTCCAAAAATATAAGTGTGGGTGAACCTAGTTGTTATGGAAAAAGTCACATGACTCGAGCCCATGAATGATTGGCTAAGCCAAAATAGAGAGTCAACTCAGGACACGATAAAATTTAACGATAAAAAAGAAAATTATAAATGCATTAAATAGTCAAAATTTCATCAAAAAATAAGGAGTAACATTCTCTTAGAAGTTGGGGTTAGGTCGTAAGCATAGATAACCTACCTTTGTGTCCACTAGGCCTCTTCCTTTCACATCCATGTTGTGCGGTTGCAAGGAACCTCAACAAATCAATATTGAAACCTAAATATCATTCTTCACATGGTGAAGATTAAATATGACTCATGCATGCATCTCAGGCCATTCAATAAGATATGGGCAAGTGTTATATAGGGAGAAAGTTTTCTTCATCGTCTATGAATCCAAGATCTATGAGAATTTTTTGAGTTAAAAAACAATCAAACCACTAATTGAAGGAAAATGCAATTGTAAGCTCCATTTCCAAGAAGGATAAAGGGAGAAATAGCTCACAAAAAACTCCATTCTTTCATATCGAGGGCGAATGAAAGGGTTAATCCAAAAACTATGGGTTTTGTTTTAGTAAAAAATAATTTCAAACCACACAAATTGGGGGAAAATTCATTTGTAATATCCATTTCCAAGAAGGATAAAGAGGCAAATAGCTCACAAAAACCTCCATTCTTGCATATTGGGGGCGAATGAAGGGTTCAAGTCGAATTTTAGAGGGAGAAAATAGTTTTTCATGGCCCTCTCTCATAAATATAGGTGGGCTAACTATTTGTTGGATAATTGTTTTTTAATAAATAGTGGG
>JZKD02S2060756.1:377765-394827 GCA_000966675.3 Picea glauca | reverse complement strand
TTGAGACTAGTCAATAGGACTAGTCAGATACCCTATCTTACATAGGGTGTATATACAAGTTTAGGATGACCCAGAAGATGAAATTTTTACCATAGATACCTTACTAATTTATTTAAATATTTTCCATATTTTAGAGTCTGAAACATTACAAAAAATGTTTTATAGTGAAAATTCAACAATGACTTAGTTCAGGATGATTCCATAACCCTATCTTGTATAGGTTGTATCTATGAAAGTATAAAACCACAGGAGATAAATTTTGAACACAACGTACCTTGATCTGTCTACTAAATATCCTCCAAGGATTTCCTTCTTAAATGTTGTATAAAAAAAGTTATAGCAAAAAATCCAAGGTGTCTCAAATGTAGCAGCGAAACCCCAAGACCTTGAGCTTTGATACCATATGTCAAGAACCAAATATCAATATAGCATAGAAAAAACTCATAAAAAGTACTCAATGCCTTGAAAAAGAGATAATTTTAGATAATAATCCTCTTAGATGGAGTAACCTGCTTTTACCCCACTTAAATGTTCAAGTATAAGATGATTCAAAATGAAAATGTCTCCTTGGTATATAGGAGACTAGGAGGTATAATTACAACTAATGGACTAAATCTGGCATAAATAAAATAACATTAGTAATATAATATGCCCCAATTAAGAGGTAATGAGCCAATATTAAGGCTTAACAAGGACCCATCCTTGTTGGGGGAATACCATGGAGCACCACCTCTCATACACCCTTCAGCACAACTGTGTGTCGTATCTTCCAATGGAACCGACACCAGAGACACTTTTTCTCCCACTTAGGCCTCTCCAGACCTTGATGTTCCACCAATTGAAGAAATATTACCTCACAAATTCCTTGAGAACCCTACTACACCACTTATCCCTGATTTCCCCCATCCCCCAGAGACAAATCCTAGTTTGCAAGACAATCCCTCAAGCCATTACTCAAATACCCTTCTTCTACCCCCCACTGGGAGTTCAATAATTTCAAGTGGTCGTGACGCTTATCCTTCCCAACATGGTGCTTTCCATCCCTGTATGGTATCTACAACCACCTGCAATGGTTCCTCAACCATCTCTCCCTCCTCAGTTATAGGTTATCCCGATGCATATTCCAATACTGGCTCCGACCGCACCACCCTCACCCCCAAGTGACAACACCACTACCACTGTTGGGGGAATATAGAAGAAGAAATAGCCCATAGCTCCACTTCCTCCCCGAGTTCAACCTCCTTGCGCACTATGTGAATGAAAGGGACACCCCACTAATATATGTCCTTCTCTTCCCGAGTTACGAAATCTGATCCAACTCCCTCGAGAAATCCCATCACTCGCTGCTTCATCAAGCACATCTAGTACTACTACAACTTCCTCCACTATAGGTAGTAAATGGCTACAAACAAAATTTGCTTGTGTCATCTTCTCATAATATGTCCACTACACTCTTCATCGCCCAACTCTACCTCAGTTTCTCCAGACGCTAACAAAAATACGCCAAACCTTTCAACAAGATCCCTCTCCACCACCACTTTATGGTACTCATGTCATCGACATTCATTATGTCTATTCCTCAGTCCTTGAATGTATGGTATTCACTTGCACTCTCTATGACTCAATTTTTCACTTCACATACCAGTGTCCTTTGATAGTGGCATAATGAGGTCATCATTCAGCTCCTATTCAACCACATCTGACTACCTCACCACTAGTCCTACCCCTTCTAGATACTGTCAACATAACCTCCCCTAAACCTGAGTCACTTCCCACCACTACATTGTTCATAGATAGATTGTCTGAGGATATTCCCCCAAATCCTCCCAGTTCTCTGGTTCATTTCCCACATGAAATCTTACCCCCTACCACAGTTTATCACCTACAATGTATGGACATTTGGTTTATGTCAAGCAATCCATCACACCCAATTTGTGATATCCCCTCTACATCTTCTCCACTTGAGGATAATCCCACTATGACAGTAACTCGTGTCACCTCCCCGAATCCTCTGTATTCTCAATTTTCCACTACGATGAAGATATCCTCGAGGAACTCACTACCCCTGATTTCCCATGGAATGCACTCCATCACCAAATGCTTTTTCTATCACATGAAGCCTTTGACCCTCCTAGCGAAGCCTCTGTATATGCAATCGAAACCAAGGATTTTATTCCTTTATGTAATATAAACTAGTTCAACAACCCTATTCCTTCCCCAGATGCTTTTGAAGAAGGAAACATGGCCAATATCTCCCCCACTGTCAAAATCAACATTTCCATCAAACTGGGAATTGTAGAAGAAATCACCATTGGCACCACATGCTCCCCTGAGGAAGTCACAACTTAGCAAGAACTCTTTCAAGAATACCAATATATTTTTGCCTGGTCATATACGAAGATGCCCAACATCGATCCTTTTATAATCGAACATCGTATCAACACATGGCTAGATGTTTCCCCAGTCCGTCAAAAGTAATGCCCACTTCACCCATCCAAATTTGCAGCTATCAAAGATAAAATCGACAAGTTATGTACTGTTGGGTTCATTTACCCCATTGTGTATACCTCATGGGTTTCCAAACTCGTCCCCGTTAACAAAAAACATGGCATTATTCGCGTCTTCACCAACTTTCGTGATCTCAACCATGCTTGTCCCAAAGACACATTGACCAAATTATCGATGACTGTGCCATCCACAAGGCATTGTTCTTCATGGATGGGTTCTCTGGCTACAATCAAATCCAAATACATCCAGCAGATCAGTATAAAACAACTTTTACTACCCCATGGGGTACTTTTTCTTATTGTGTCATGCATTTTGGACTAAAAAATGCAGGTGCTACATTTCAATGGGCCATGACTTATGTTTTCCATGACCTTTCTTCCATCATCCTCTCTTATTTGGATGACCTCGCTGCTCAATCCAAGAAAGGAACTCAACATTTAGATGACTTACACATCATTTTTCAATGCTGTCTCTAGTACAATATCCGCTTGAACCCCCTCAAGTGTTTATTTTGCATCACTGTTGGATGCCTTCTTCGGTTCATTGTCTCCCAACACAGCATCACGATGGACACCCTCAAGGTCTAATCTATCACAAAAATTCCACCACCTAGGAATTTATGCCAACTACAAAGCCTACAAGGCAAAGCTAACTTTTTACATCTCTTTGTCCCAAATTATGCCACCCGCTCGCATAGTTTTCTCTGCTTACTACGTCATGATATCCCATTTCGATGGGAAGAACATGCTAAAACCAATTTTGATGATTTAAAAGTGGCCTTATCAAATGCTCCTTTGATTATTCCCCCAGACTATGATCGCAATTACATCCTCTACTTGTCAGCCTCATCCGTCTCAGCAGCAGGAGTCCTTTTCCAACCAGGGGATGACAGGCTAGAACAAGTCATTTACTACATCAATAAAAATCTTTCAGGACCACCCCTGAAATATAATCACTATGAGAAACTATCCCTCGTAGTTTTCCTCATAGTTCAGAAACTACGTCACTATATCCTACTTCGAACTACCAAAGTCGTAGCAGATTCCAACCCAATGCAGTACTTTCTTAGTCGATGATAGATTAATGCAAAAGATTCCCGATGGATCGCCATCCTTCAAGAATACGACCTAGAGTTCTCAACCCCCAAAATAAAAAAAAATCTTGTTCTCGCTGAACTCATTACAACGATTCCCTCAGATGCTAAAGATTCACTCGTCAATATTGATTTTCCTGATGAACACCTCTTCTTCATCCCCTCAGATGACCCCTGGTATGACGACCTTCTCATCTACCTTCAGACACAGAATTTTGGGCCTCATCTCTCTCGAGGTGATCATCATTGCATTCTCCATCAGGTCTCTCAATACCTCTTCATCAATGATGTCTTGTACCGACGTGGGGTCGAAACCATCCTCCATCAATGTTTGACTATCAATGAAGTTGACTGAGTCTTGAATGTTTTCCATAGAAGCGCTTACGGTGACCACCTCTTTGGTATGTCTATTGCCAAAAAAATCATTCGAGAAGGATACTTCTGGCCCACACTATTCCATGACTGCATCCATGCTGTCAAGTGATGCAACAATTTCCAGCTCTATGCAAACAAAGCACGAGTGCCTTCCACTCTTCTATATCCAATCATCACCGTCGATTCCTTCTGTAAATGGGGCATAGAATTCATGACTTGCAATCCTCCATCCAGTAATGGACATGAGTACATATTCATGGTAGTAAATTACTTTACAAAATGGGTTGAAGCCATGCCTACCTTCAACAATACCACTGATGCAACAATGAGTTTTTTCTTCAACCACTTCATTACCCATTTCGAAATCCAACTACAATTAGTATTCAATCATGGTAAGAAATTTGAGAATGATATATTCACATAACTCTCCTCAAAGTTAGGATTCTCCAATGATTTGTCCTCCCCATACTACCCTCATTCCAACGGACAAGTCGAGGTTTTCAACAAAGTCCTCAAAACCATGCTACAATGTACCTTCAACAAACATAAGACCAACTGACATCATATGTTGTTTTCAACATTATATGCTTATCGCACGATAGTCAAAACTGCCATTGGTTTTACACCATTCCACCTCATCCATGGGATCGAAGCCACCATCCCTATTGAGTGAGAAATTCCCACATTACTCACTGCCATTGAGCTATTACCTGACACTAATCCAATGGAGTAGGGCTTTCTGACCTTAGAGTCATTGGATGAAGATCGTCGGTCTTCATTACAGAACAATGAGGCAGCTAAAAAAGATCCAAAGCCACCTTTGACTGCCATGTCAACCTTCATTCATTTAACGAAGGAGATCTCATCCTAGCTTATGATATCGCCCACGATACTCTCGGTCATGGTAAATTCGAATCATTATGGCATGGACCCTACATTTTCCAACACTGCCTCACTAAAGGCGCATACATCTTGGCCTCTCCATAAGGCTACCCACTCAAAGAACCCGTCAATGGGTTATACTTAAAGAATTTTTTCGCCTGAGTGTATCCATTCTACACTAGGATTTTTCTTTGTACGAATTTGTAGAGTTTTTAGTCTTATTTTTTTTCCTCCACTCCTCATGTCTTATCTACCATCCATGTTATTGACAGATGCATCCTCAATCGGCCTACCACATTGGTTATGTTGACGGTGCTAGCCATTGGACACATAATTTTGCTTTGCCCGTTTGGGCCCTCTAGACCCCCTCACATGAACTGCTCCACTCCAGCGACATATGTTTGGGCTCAACCACCAACAACCAAGAAGAATATACCGTCATCATTGGTCTCCTCCCCAAGGCCACTCACCGCCACATTCTCCACCTTAGCGTTTTATTAGATTCTTAGCTTGTCATCCTACAGCTCAACAATGTATATCATGTTCGTGATCCTTGCCTCTTTCGCAAATACCCGCAAGTTAGAATCTTATCTCGAAACTTTGATTCAATTAAATTTACACATATTCCACACCAATTTAATCAAATAGTATATAATATGGCTAACCTAGTGTTATATTGGCATTTATCACATCAAGACATCATCCCATATACATAATCATCATACATCAGTCACAGTATATAGATTAGACATCATCAAACCATCAAAAACATAAACATATGTAGACATAACAAAGAGACAAAAGAAATGTATCTGTATATATATATATATATCCTCCAAACTGTCATAAATTTTTACAAAATACAAAATATACATCACCCCTAGGCCAATGAGTCCCCTCACCCCTATAGGTACAAAATGGGTATCGCCTACCCTATACAAAATGGCTATCAACTACCCTATACAAATTACATTTGCAATCCTATAAAAATACAAAAACTAGCACTCATGGTGCCCCTAGAGCTCCCCCCCAGGTCCTTTGTCAGCTGGAGGTGCCCCACTAGTTGGGGGTCCTCCAAGTCCATGGGGAAGCCGACCAGTCATCGTTTCCCACACTACAACTGTTCGATGGATCAAGGTCTGCCAATCGTCGGTACACCCACACAATACTCTAGGAATCTCTCATCCTAGATGTGGGCCCACATGCCCTTCAACACACCTTGTAGAACCTCCTTGAATCAGTGATGAAGGTCCTCCATCCCCCCTTCGGCCTCTACCCACAACTCATGCACTAGTACAACACCAACATCATCAAATATGTGCCTCTGACCTGCCCTCATCTCATGTGTTGGCCCAATACCAAAATCATCTCTCCTGCATCGTTGTCCTACCCACGACGGTCACACTGGCCCCTGGTGAGCCGACTCCTTGACCATCTTAGCCTCACGGCCTCGTGGCCCCACATATGAAAACATAAAAACCAAAGGTAGCTTCATCATCTATATATACATAATCATATGCTACACTATGAAAATCACAGACCATAAAATACACAAACATACCTCTTTGGTCTCAGTCCTCCCTCGAAGGCAACACCATTTTCGGGTCATGATGGTATTCTATACCACCGTATGGATACCATAGTATCACCTGTGGAATATTATGCCACAAATGTGCCACAGTGGCTACCCTCTCAACCCACACGATGTGCCAACACTTGAGCCCACCACATCAATCATGGCTCTCGCGGCCTTGAAGGGGCCAACAAAATCCTTGGGCACAACAGGGGTACCCTCTCTAGAAACCATGCCACCGAGATGGAACAAAATGCAAAATCACCAGAGTCAGTGGTATGACACCGATGAATCTTCCCCATCATCCTAGAGTGCAACATTAGTCCCTAGGAAAAAAATTCCCCATCCAGGACCCTCTCTACAATCCTCAGCTGACCTCCAGTGATCCATTGAGTCACCAAGGATCCATAAATCCTCACTACTATGGAAGTGATTCACTGAGGCAAGAGCTCATCCATTGCCTCGATACAGATAAAGAAACCTGACATTGGGTTCGTTCTCGAACAGTAACGTTGTGCCATGTCCACCAATCTCAGATCCCTCAACAACTGGGGGTCATCAGGCAGGGCCATCCCCCAGAAGGGGATCCCTATTAGACAATATACATTCTCCATAGCTAAGAGTGTCAGTTTCTGTCCCCTAACAATGAAGCACTACAGGTAAGTACTCCACATGGATATCATATACTGAAGCAGGAACTCCTGTGACCGTATCAAAGGGCACTCGAAGAACTTAAGCAACCTGCAGGCTGCCAAGTGTCTCTGAATGCCTGGCTTCTCTCTCACCGCCTCTCAGAGGCTCTCCCAGTCTCACTCCCTCCAATGGACTGGAATAGTTCTCTCGTATCACAAGATGATCACCTACATCCACAAAAAAACACTTGGTCAACCCTCATCATTCATCAAAAACATAAAAAAATTCAAAATTTCAAACACCCTTAGCTTCACCTCTAGTGCACGTCTTTCACCCACATAGGTGTGCACATGTGCGTGCTTATTCTTTTCATAGCCACTCACTAATGCAAAACTATATACAAAATAGCTAGGCATCAATGTGATATCACCCCGATAGGTGTGCACACATGCACACATGTCCTCTACACAGTTGCACACTGATGCACAGTTGTCTGAGAAACAACTGCGCACAATGTGAAATTGTCATCTTAATAGGCACACATCTAATCTATGCCTATGTTTCCTTCCCCCATGCCCCTATGTGCAGCTATGTCAAGAAAAACTGCACATTATGCACGGGAGATGGAATTATATGTGTGCATCTGAGCATGGGTATTCTTCCTTCTCTCGTGAATTAGTGGGTCCACCCCTAAAGATACCCTTGTATGACCATCCGTATGATCCCTAACTCACAACTAAGAAATTCATGCTATGCAAGAGTATAGGACCACTAAATTGACTCTCGCAACTCTCGTATCAGTTGGCTCGAGCTCCTCTAATATCCAAAATGCCTCCAAATACACTCGTCAAATCATTGTAGAAATGAGTATGAATGAGGTGGCATTGTGGGCCCACCAACCATATATAGTCTTTTTTTCCAAGATTCCACACTAAGTTACAGGAGCCCAGAGCCTCTATTTCCTGATCTGTATTCATCCATGGGATCATGGTCCCACCATCTACACAGTCACGTTCCCCAGGTCACCATATGAACTTGGCCCTAGGGGAACATTTTTATCACATCATGTCCAGGTATGCATGATCATGTTCAAAATTATCAAATAGTTGTTATATGTTCTTTATCATCATATATTGTTCATGTTGGGTATTTGATTTTTAAAGTGTGCAGGTACTTGGTCATCACAAGAAACATAACCCCTTTAGGTATATGTTCAACACTATCATGTAATCATTCCTTCTGAATATCAATTGCATATTCCAGTCACACCCTCCGATGTTCACCTTTAGGGTACCTACATCCATCTCTGCAGTACCATCACCTCTATTGCATTTTTGTGATGTCATCTGGTAGCACTCTCCCCCACATGAGTTGTCCCATTCATAGTTCCCAGTGGAAATTTTACACTCATGCTTATTTCACCCCCTAGGGATGGGAGTCCTGATAATCTTATACATTTCAAATAATAATCCACATACTTCTTCTCATCATGTTACTAGCCTTTCCAATGGACTCCCAAGTTATCTCATCTTGGTTCTAGTGACTGCACCTCCACAGTATCATTAACCCTCCATTTCATCCACCATCAATTTTCCCATCTGCAAATTGTCATCCATTCATTTATCTCATACAGAAACCCACCCATAGGGCCCCACCCTCCACCAGTTCCCTTAAAAACGTTTTCCCTCAGATGCCAAGCCATATCGCACTAGGGCACTTGTTTCTGTGTATGTACACTCATCCCAAATTATTCTTTATTTATTTGGTAATTGTAAAAATCCTTTGTTTCCAACATTTACTAATATTTTTGTCATCACCCTTGATGATCTTATTTTTTCCTAGAAATGCAACCCATTTCACCTTTGGTTGGGGCATCCACCCTCTTTTTCTCATTTTGACATCATTCATGAACCCATAGTATCCCAAAGTCTAGGTACCCTTGATCTCTGAGTTATTCCACTTTGTCAAGCCTTTAGCACAATTTAACCCCATATCTAGTCGTCCCCCTGACACTAGATACAGTTTTACAGTTGTTTCCAATCATCCTCTAAGCATACCCCAACCAAGGGAAGTATTGAGTCTCACTGCATATTGATTTCGTTCATGTTCCCCATCAGTACTTGATCTCATCCCAGTATATTTTATGAAGCCCTTTTCTTCTTGGATTCACATCCCCATTTCTGTCGACATCAACACAGCTTCTAGAAGGGCGATAGTATCTTGACTCTCATTACCTTTACAATGAGGATTCTCAGATGACACAGAGAGAATCATCATTTATCTTTGATTCTTTTGACCCCCATAACATTTGAATTCAACAAAATCTCATGTTACGGTGGGTCTTACTATGCGACTATTGCAGTTGTTATATACCAACAGAAGACCCCTAAATTTGTTAGGCCATCAATGCCTATGAGTCATCGACACTTCTTATAGGCATCCTTGCCTCTTCTCAGAGTATGTTCACCATTCAAAATTGTCATCTACCATTATCAAACCACCTCGAAGGGCGCTGCAGTTATCTACATCAACATACAACTTCAATTATTGTCTTACATTTTGAGTTACATGACACGAGCATGGGGCATGCCTGCCTCGTTTGTATACAGATTTTATTTTTCTCCCTATAGAGAAATTTTGGTCCCACATTTTCCCCTCTCCCTCTGACAGATCTCTCTTCTAGTTCCTCTCATCACTCTTCATTACAATGGCACTCTTAGTAGAAGAAACATTGACGTATTTCGGCTATACATATGTTCCTAACCTCACACATCAAGGGGCATATTTTATCACTAAAATTTCATCCACAACATTGTACGCAAATGGTTATAGAAATACAAAAATGCCAACAACAATTAGTTCACCTACAACACCAAAAGGCATTTAAAAAGGGAAAAACCTCTACAATTGGGAAAAAATTAACATGTGCAAACTCACTAAAGGAAGCGTGTGCACAGTGTGTAGGCCAACAAAGCCCGTAGAGTTCAATGCGTGAATGTGTACAAGAAAAGCCACATAATCCTATGAATAACACATTTATGGTTCTTTTCGGCCCCCCAACCACTTATGGACCAGTTCCCAACTTGATTTGATCTCCAAATCTGAGCAAAATATTAATGGGGGGTTGGTCAAGGACCAAAGGGTGCCCTAAAGGGCCCCTTGTTCACACTAAGAACCAGTTGAATTTTTCCTTGGAAAAATGTTATAAATGGAGGCCATGGGTGCACTAAGAAACCAAGATATTCATAGTATTGTTATGCTACCTCAATTCTCTCTTGAGAATCCTCTTTTCTCCTAGGAGTATTCAAGAATCACTGCAATAGTCCATTCCACTCACGGGATTAGGCATTGATTTTCTTCATCATTTGCCATTTTTCTTCCATTGTAAGAAGGGATCTCCATTAGGGAAATCAAGAGCCCTCCCGAGGAGGAAGAGGGGACCTGTAAGTCCTCATTTTTATCTTCAATGTTTTTCCAACTAATCTAGTTATTCATTGGTGGCCTAATCTTGGTCATTGGTTGATTGTTTATGGTTCTAAGTTTCTTATGCATTCTAGTTTTTATTTCCATAGTTGTTTTAGTTTGTTTACTTGTTTATTTGATGTGTTTGGATTTTTTAATCCACTCTATAACCTTTGTCTTGTCTAGCAAGCCCAAATAGGCATGCAAGTGCCATTGTTTTTCTCAGCCAAGTGGCGAAACAAACACAACAATAAGGACCACGATTCTATTATCTATGTAGAATGGATGTGGAGGCCACTTAAGATATTATATTGGATTTTCCATTGCAAAAGAAGTTTTGAAGGAGATATACCTTTTACCCAAAGGAGCTAGGCAATGGAATGAAAATTCTTTGGATGAATTCTTAAAGAACTAGATGAGTGATCCAAATGTGGTATATCATAAATCCCTCCCATTTTTTGTTGTTTGGTAAATATGGATCACCCAAAATGCAATCGTGTTTCACGGTAAATCATTCTCTCATCTGGAAGTCTTCCATAGTATTAAATATATATATATATATATATATAAATTTCTAAAATAGAATAATATTCAAAATACCCATAGATTATGTAATGCACTAATGATAGACAAGTCATATGTATGGGGTTATTTTGATGGTCCAAGTTTCATGCAATTCTACAAGTGTCATGTGTTTACCTAATGGATCTTATTTTTCTTTCAATCTATCCTTAGGTCATGGAACCAATAATTGTGTTGAAATGCATGTGGTTCTAAACCTTCTAAAATTGACCTAAAAACAATTTGAACAAGTTTAACAAGTCATGGGAAATTCCAAGTTGATTAGTGAATGAGTTCAGGGGACTTTTAGACTTTAGAATCTCACTCTTGGGCCCTTGATAGACCAAATCCTCAATGCTATTTAGTTTTGAATTAAGCTTCAAATATTTATATCAATAATAGAATATAAAGTCAATGGTCTATCTAAAGTTGTAGTCTCAAGTCAAATACGACTTCTATAGGTGGTGGAGGGTGACACCCCCCTACAAATCCCTGAGTGATGATAATAGCCTATAGGTCTATATCCTATTTATTTTTTCCCTTTCTTTATGATTAGATTATCTCTTAAAGTAGATGACACTTTTTTTATATATGATGATGTATTTGATGATGAAATCTCCTTTTTTATATGTGTCAAATGAAGTAAGGATTAAGTTATTTTTAATATCATCCTTATAAAAATATATTAGACTTGATAGGAAAACCATGTGGACTATCTAATGGACAACATTATTTTTTCAAGTGCCTCAACACATACTAAATGTAACTTTGTTTTTCCATCTCAAAATAAAAACAAAACAAATACAAATTCCTCTAGTAGGTTATGATTGGTACATATCTCAAGCATGATCTATCTATTCCAATTATTGTCAATGTTATCCTTCAAACTTAGGGTACATATCACTAAAATACTGTAAACTATAACTATTTCAATTTTAATAGATATGATAGTGTTATATTCAATATCATATATGTGTTATTATTTTTTAATTAATTTTTATAGATTACATTAATCCTGATTAGAAATGGTTTTGCAAAACCTATATAAGAATTGCTCATTTTAAAAACCATATAACTTTGGTTGTAAAAACTATGCAAATATTACTTATTTTGAAAACTATATAAATTTGGTTGTAGTTCAATGTTATTTAATAACTGTCTATTTATTTTTTTTGTAAGTAAGATTCTATATTAATATGGACAAAAATTTACATATCACCATACAGGGGAGGCTCTACAATTCTGATCCCACAAAGACCATAACTGTCTCTTGTTGATTGTGGAGCCTGATGATCTTCCCGATTCAGGGGTCTTTATTTTCAATCATGTTGATAACCTATGAAGATTATAAACCCCTCCACATGGGGGGGTTGCAAGGGGGATTTCCCCCCCTACGAGGTCTGAGGGCCAGCGAGGGATTGGGGGTGAAGCCCCCGAAGGAAACATTGTCTTGTAAATGTATATTGTAGTTTCATAGTCAATATTGACCATTCATCATTAAGTCACATATATGATGATAGAGATTATGTTAGGGATTTTTTCCCTAGAAGGCAACCCTCTTTTGTATGAGGTCATTTGTATTGTGGTTGGGTATTTGTATTGTATTGCATGTATTATGAGAGAGGAAACTATGAGATAAATAAGAGGAAGTTACAATGCATGTGTTGTAGGTTGTATCCCTTCATGTTGTTGGACAGTAAAAGGGAAGGACCTAGCAATTTATCTGGTGGACGTAGCCCACACTAGGCGAACCACATATATCTATGTCTCTATTGTATTGTGTATCTTTTGTGTTTTATTTCTGCAATTGTTTTATTTTATTGCTCCACGATCCTTTTTTTCTAAAAACTGGTATCATAGCGAAAGGTAACTCACTGGAAAGAAAGAGGGTTCCTGGTTCGAGTGGGAGAAATGGTGGAAGAAGGAAAGTTTAGGGTCAAGAAATTTAACGACCAAAACTTCTAGTTGTGGAAGATAAAAATGGAAGATTATCTATATCAGACGGATGTTTCATACCGTTGAATGCGAAAGAAAAGAATCCAACGAGTATGAAAGATGAAGAATTGGATATTCTTCACAGAAAGGTACTTTGAATAATATGATTGTGCTTGGCAGTGATGGTGGCTTTTAAAATTTCAAGCAAAAAGACAATCGAGGATATGATGAATAAATTGGCTTCACTATATGAAAAACACTCGACCTACAAATGAAGTGTTTGTTTAATATAAATATGTTAGAAGTTTGGTTTGTTACTGACCATTTAAATGAGTTTAACACGGTCAGTAGTCAGTTAAGTTATGTACAAGTGAGATTTGATGATGAGATTAGGGAACTTTTAATTCTATGCTCATTCCCATAAATATGGAATAGCTTCATCATGGTTGTAAGTAACTTTGCCTTTGGTTCAAACACCTTAAATTTTGATGATGTTGTTGGTGTTATCCTTAGTTAGGAAATGCAAAGGAAAAGCACAGGTGAGAGATCAAGTAATGCTTTGACTATGGAAAACAGGGTTAGACAAAGGGAAAGAGGAAAAAGTCTAGGGAACCATGGGAATTCTAGGAAGGAAAGATACAAATATAGACTTGGAAAGATACAGTGCTGGAATTGCAAGAAAAAAGGCCATCTAAATAAATATTGCAAAGCTCCAAAGAAACAAAGAGATAGACAATAGGAGAAAAATCAGGAAGCAAATGTAACAGGTGATGTGTTACAAGATGCTTTGATTCTTTCCGTAGATAATATTTATGAGTCTTGGGTAGTATATTCAAAGGATTCATTTCATGCCACAACCCATAGGAAACATTTTCTAGATTATGTTCAAGGTGATTTTGGAAAGGTTCATTTGGGTGATGATGCACCATGAAAAATTGTTGGAATGGGAAAGGTACAAATAAATAAAAATAATGGAAACCAATGGTTTTTGAAAGAGGTGAGACATGTTCTAGATCTAAGTAAAAATCTAATTTAAACTAGGTAGTTGGAAAGTGAAGGTTGTATATCTATATTTATAGATAAGGCATGGAAGGTCACCAAAGGATCACTAGTGATAGCAAAAGGAGAGAAGGTAGATACATTGTATTTATGTACTAGTAATACTGACTCTTATATCTCTTTAGCTTCTATAGGAGTGGATACATCATTGTGGCATCATAGTATGAGACACATGAGTGAGAAGGGAATGAAAATACTTCACAAAAGAAATTTGTTGCCAGATATTAAACAAATTGATTTGGATTTCTGTGAGCACTGCATTTATGGAAAACAAAAGAGAGTCGGATTTTTCAGAGTTGGAAAGGTAAAGAAGAATGGAAAGTTAGAGATTGTACATACAAATGTATGGGACCAACTCAGGTATCATATCTTGTTGGATCTCGTTATTATGTTACTTTTATTGATGATGCAACTATAAAAACTTGGGTTTATTGTATTCAGCAAAAATATGATTTTTTTGATACTTTTAAGAAATGGAAAGCTTTGGTTGAGAATGAGATAGGAAAAAGGTTGAAGTGTCTCAGATTAGCCAATGGAGCTGAATATTGTAGTAAGGTGTTTTTTTATTACTGTTCATATCATGGGATTCATAGAGAGAAGACAGTTCCAGGAACACCACAAGAAAATGGTGTGTCATAAAGGATGAACAAGAGAATCATGGAGCATGCAAGGAGTATGAGATTGCATGCATGGTTTCCCTTATAGTTTTGGGCATATGTTGTAGATATTGTTGTTTACTTGATAAACATAGGACCTTCAAGTTCTTTGTATGGTGGAATTACATAGGATGCATGGATAGGTTAAAATGTAAACTATTCATTATGGAGACTTCTGGTTGTGAAGCATTTGTCCATATTGATAAAGAAAATAGAACAAAGCTTGAAGCAAATCCAAGAAGTGTACCTTTATTGGATATGGTGTTAATGTTTTGGTTATCGCTTATGGAATTATGAAAATTAAAAAATAATTATGAGTAGAGATTTAATATTCAATGAGAAGGTCGTGTATAAAGATCAGTTGCAGGGAAGGAAACATGAAGAAGAAAAACCATAATACACAGTTCTTGATGAGATCACTGAAAAAGAAATTCCAAAGGTACCAAAAAATCAAAATGTACAACAATAGGAGCAACATGTACCTCAAACTCTTGCAAGTGTTGTTAGAAGATCTACTACGTTAAGTAGACCACTTGAACAATACTCTCCTTCATTGTATTATTTATTGTTGATTGATTCTAGTGAACTCGAACGTTATGAAGAGGCAATGCAGGTAGACACTAAAAGGAAGTGGGAGCAAGGCATGAAATACGAAATGGATTCCTTGGTAAATAACTAGACTTGGGACTTGGTTCAGTTTCCTATAGGAAAAATAACATTGCAGAGTAAATGGGTTTACAGGTTGAAGGAAGAAGATGGAGGAAAAAAATGGTACAAGGCTATACTTGTTGTAAAGTGGTTTGCACAAAGGAAAGGTATAGATTTTTATGAAATATTTTCTCCTATTGTTAAAATGACTTTAATTAGGACTATTTTAAGTCTTGTGGTAGTAGAATATTTTCATCTTGAACAATTAGATGTAAAAACAACTTTTCTCCATGGGGATTTGGATGAAGAGATTTATATGTAGTATCCATAGGGGTATGAGGCAAAGGGGAAAAAAAATTGATATGCAGGTTAAAGAAGAGCTTGTATGGCCTAAAGCAAGCTCCAAGGCAGTGGTATTTGAAGTTTGATAAGCTTATGACAAAACAAGGTTATAGTAGATGTCATTATGATCACTGTGTTTATTTTAAAAGGCTAGAAAATGGAATCTATGTTATCTTTCTATTATATGTAGATGACATTCTTGTTGTGGGGTATAATATGTAGGATATAAATATGCTCAAGAAGAAATTAGCTAATTCATTTGCGATGAAGGATTTGGGTGCTACAAAGAAAATCCTTGGTATGAGAATAACAAGAGATAGAAAAAATCACAAATTGACATTGTCTCAGGTTGAGTACATAGAGAAGGTGTTGGAGAGGTTTAGAATGTAGAATGCAAAACCAATTAGTACACCTTTGGCCATCCATTTAAAATTAACCAAGGAAATGTGTCCCAAGACACATGAGGAGATGTAATATATGTCGAGGGTCTCATCAGCAGTTGGCAGCTTGATGTATGTGATGATTTGTATAAGACCATATATTCACATGCAATGGGAGTTGTGAGTAGATATATGAACAATCCATGTAAAAAACATTGGGAGGCATTAAAGTGGATTCTTAGGTATTTCAGAGGTACTTCTACTCATGCACTATGTTTTGGAGGTTCATACACTATTCTATGAGGATGTGTTGATTCAAATATGGAAGGTGATAAAGATAGCAGGAGAAGTGCAACAAGGTATGTATTTACTGTAGGTGGAACAATAGTAAGTTGGATTTCAAAATTTGAAAAAGGTTGTTGCACTTTCAACAGCAGAAGAAAAGTATGTTTCTGTTATAGAGGCTAGTAAATATATGATTTGGCTACAGAGATTTATGGAGGAATTGGGAAAGAAGCGGGAGAATAGAAGGTTGTATTGTGACAATGAGAGTTCCATAGATATTGCAAATAAATTAGCCTTCCATTCTAAGACTAAACATATACAACTCAGGTACCATTTCATAAGGTCAGTTTTACAATATGGATAGTTGAAGTTGGAAAAGATACATACTAGCCAGAATCCTACAGACATGTTAACAAAGGTAGTAACTAGATAGAACATGAGTTCCTGCTCAGTTTCAATTGGCTTCCATGTATGAAGGAGGAGATGAGAAAAATTTCAGGTCTATAAAGGATCATAGTCCAGCAGATATGATAGTGGTGGATTTGTTGTGATCAATCTCCAAGTGGGATATTGTTGGTTGTGGAGCCTGATTATCTTCCGGACTCAGAGGTATTTGTTTTCAACCATGTTTATGCCCCATGAAGACTATACACCACTCTGCATGGGGGGA
>JZKD02S2060756.1:359958-371348 GCA_000966675.3 Picea glauca | reverse complement strand
ATTATGTTAGGGTTTTTTTCCCTAGAAGGCAACCCTCTTTTATGAGGGAAATGTATTGTGGCTATGTAGGTTGGCGAGTATTGTATTCTGAGAGAGGAGACTATGAGAGAAAGAAGAGGAAGTTACAGTGGGTTTTGCTATAGGTTGTATCCCTTCATTTTGATGGATAATAATAAGGAAAGGACCTGGCAATTTCGCTAGTGGATGTAGCCCACACTGGGTGAACTACGTAAATATGTGTCTCTCTTGTATTGTGTATCTTATGTGTTTTGTTTCCACATTTGTTTTATTTTATTTCTCCGCGGTCCTGTTTTTCTAACACAAGGATCCAGAAGCGATCATACTCTCTACGAATTATTTGGACACATGTACGTTGGATACATCCCAAGCTCTGATACTCTGTCTTCTAAATTGGAAATAAAAATGTCTGGGCATGCATTGAAAATCATGCAGGACACATTGCTCATATGCCCTTACACTTTTAACTGGATCTGGCAGTTGGCCTCACCATGGCACCATGGTATTTTAAAATCGTTTTCCCACAAATCCTTTTGGCATCTGTATGAAATTCTCTGATAATTAAGAACAAACTACAATTGGAATCTTCACATTGTTATTTATGTGTCAATACCCTCGACCATGATCATATGGAACAAAGCTTGATGTTGTGTTGCGCTTTATATTGTCTTAGGTTTGACTCGAGGTTAGGCTTGAGGAATCGGCTTTGTCTTGGGCCTTGTGTCGCATATGTATTAGATTGGTAGACTAGATTCGTGGCCTGACTTGTGTATTGACACATAACATGACCCATCGACTTGAAGTTTGGCTTAGCTTGTGGCCTAAAATTATAGTTTAACTCGTGGCTTGAGCCTGAGGCTTGACTCGTGGCCTGAATTAGAATTTGGCTTTAATATATGTGTTTTGATATGTAGTATTGGCATAGGATTAGAAGAACACATGTGCACACACCCTTTTTATTTGGTAATATTTACAAATAGAACATATATTTTCTTTTTTGCAAAATTTAAAAAGGCATAAGACTAGGTTCTAAGCAATACTAACAAGGTTTTTGAAATGTAGATATGAAGAGAAAGGCCATAGATTTTTAGTACATAAGAAATCAATAGGAGATTGTCAAGACTTAATGGAAATTTTGGAAATCATGACACTGGCTAAAGACCAGAAAAATAGGCAATTCTAGCTTAAATTTGATGAAGGCACTCAAAATTTACCAGTATATTTTGATCGCTAACAACTAGCTCCAGCTGGGATGGAAACCTTCCTGTGAGGTTTCCAAGAACCTATTAGTTCCAGTCGCCTTTAATATTGGGCATGGAGTCATCTGGCCTTTACCACTGAGCATGGAGTCATCTAGCCTTATAATTGATCTCTTCAAACCTGTGACCTACCTGTAGCCTACCTGTAGCTTGCTCTGCTTATTCAAGAAATTGAAAACAGTCTACTTGCTTGTATGAAGAGCTTATTCTTCTGTTAACTCCTACGCTAACCAAATGTACTACCTCTTATCAAGTGAAGTCATGCTTCCAATGAAGCCATGTGATAAACTGATTTACTGACATCATGCTAGATCTTAACTCGAAAAATAATGGAAGCCATATCATGCAAAAAAGAGGTTTGAACAGATGATAAAGACAATATTCTTCTGATAAAAATACTTTAACGCATTTACTGCTCATAGATTCCAAATAGTTATCAACAAGGTCATAAATGTCATAAAGAAATACCTCTTTGAGTTGTCGATCCAACTGACTGTATTGCAAGTGTTGATTGCTTTCACTAGTCTCAATGCTGAATGTAAATTGTTCTTCTTCGGTCGAAAGAGAATGCAAACTCAACTGCTGATATGAACCTCTCTCCTCTTCTTCACCATCACTGGTCTCAATGTTGAAAACAGATTGCTCATCCTCTGTCAGAGAGTCATATAAGAAGGACTGTTGATCTGAACTTTTCAGCTCATCTCCTTCCTGCAAAAATCTGCTGCAATCTGCCTTTGTCTGCAAACCAAAAAATTGAGAGCTACCCTCAACATTTACTGCAGATTCAACACTTTCACTTGTTGATTTGTCAATATTCTCATCATTTTTCAAATTTACAAAAGGGACAATTGGATCTTCATCACAGCCATCTTTAAAATATTCATTTAATACAATGTTAAAAGCATCACAATGGTTATCATAATGTGAATCATCAATCTCTCGATACTGAAGAGTATTCTCTATAGCAATGTACTCTTCATGAACATCTGAATCTTTAGTCAATAAATGAAATTCATGACAACATTCAGGATATAGAAGATCATCTAGAAAGTGTTCTTTACAAAACACATGAAAAGCAACATGAAAATTTGCCAAAGAGTTGATACTAGCATAAGGGAGAGACCGGTACCAATCACGAGCAATTCCCTCTAATGAGAAATAGAAGAGCCGGATCTGAACATCATCATGCACAACTTGCAACCAATGCTTGTAATCATGAAAGTCGAGCAAATGTTCAGCTGACACTTCCCACTCTTCTCCTCAAAATCTGGGAAGACTATTTTCCCATTCATCTCTACTAGGCACTGGATTAGGGAAACCAACAATTTTCGAAAAATCACATAACACATACCTCTTAGCAAAGATCTGGTTCATGTCATACCAGTGGAGCCACCAACATATTTTTGAACAATGGACTTGCCACTGAATTTGTCCTTCATTGAGTCTCCAAATAGATGATTACAACCAATGTAATGTCTAATCCTTGTCTATCATCAAGGAGTAGATCTAATGTCGTCTCCCAAGGAAGTTGAGCTTCAATCTCCTCTCCCCGGCAACGACACCAATTTGTTATCACTCCAAGAAAATCTTTAGGGTTGTAAACTAAAGATGCCTGGTAACTTAAGGATATGATAAGTAGGTATGTTTGGATCAATGGGATAACATAATGGCTAATGAAAAGGAGATCTCATCATGCATTCGAATGAGACAGTGCTTCTATAAATAAATAATTAGACTAAGTAATTGGAAGAGGGTATGAATAATACTAGTCTAGATAACCAAATACAACAATGTGCAGGGTCATACAAGATAGCAAGAAGTCCTTTAATTCAATTTAATGAGCTTAAAAGAAGATAATAGTTCTTAGAAGGTGAGCTAAACTGAATTAAAGTATAGAAAAATGAAGTACATGAACAAGTCTATCATTGAAAGCAAAAGAAGATTGTGATTCTATTATCAAGACAAGAGTCTAGTACAATAGAAAAATGTATCCAAGATTGACCCCTTAGCTCCTCTCATATCTTTAGCTTTATAGCTTTAAAAATAAAGTTCAGATCCTAGAAGAATGGATCAGATATGCTAAATTTAGAAAGTCAAAACAATTTTACAAAAAGAGAGGAAGAGATCCTCAAAATGAGGTCAATTCCCCATTCTATGGTCTTCAGATCATGTAGAACCTCTGTACTATGTAGATATGCTTTCCAAGGATATTTGATATCTCTTGAGGAAGATGAAATTCATTTTTTCCAAGTTTAGAAATAAACCCTGATTTATTGCCCCCCAAATAGGTGCCAAATCAACTTGAACACCTCCTCTAACTCCTTTGCATCAAAAGTGGATCTTAGATTGGACATTATAATTCAATATCTATCTTTAGAAAGGATTTTCAAGAGATTTGGTTGAGAAAAACTTTGATCCAGTCAAAAATACACCTTCGCTACCTATCTCAGGTTTCACCAGCTATTTCATGTTAAGATTTGCTAATTAGCTGATGCAAGCTCTGCTTTTCAACAACTAATTGGTTATAATTTCGCCTCCTATGCTGGTGAAAACTCTTTATTATCAACAAGTGTTGTGATTTTCTTATAGTTAAATGATATTTTCCTTCCCTATAAAATATAGTTGTTCTCTTGACATCAATCCCACATATGGATCGAGGAGCTCTCTCGATTTGATGACCTCCTCTGCAAACAAATGCTTGTTGCACATCTAAAACAAGAACATCAAGTGTTTTGATGATGCTACTATCTTCATTTGGAAGGAAATACTTAATGTCATTCAAGGTTTTATAAATAAACACCATTATCATTCCAAGCACCACTCTTAACATGAGTAGTCTCATGCAAAGTGCACCTATGTACAAGTTTCTTGCTTGCAATGATGATTGCATGTTTACTCAGCAAGGCTATGTTGTCCATGTCATTTGACCAGACAATGTATTTCATAAACAGAGCATAGAGTTCTTCGAGTACAAACCTCTGTTGCAGATCAAGAGGACTATTCTATCTTCTGACCTATAAAGAAGGTTTCTTGTTCTTGTATAGAAGATTTCATCCACAGTTACTAGAAGACTACACTTCTTAGTGACCTTATTTCTGATATTTTTATCATCACTTGGTTATGACTCTTATTAAGGTTTGAAAATTGACTGCGAGCAAAAAAGACAGTAGATCCTCCAAGTCCTCTCTTTGCTTCTTGTTTCATATCATTTATGCCAACACTATCCTTTGGAATGAAATAAAATGCATATGACCCACTTTCAACATCTGAACACACCAGAACAACATTCTCCGAAATACTATAAGACAATGATCTTGGTCCTTGATTCATTTATGTGGATCCAGGCCTTCTTATTTGTATAAGTTGAGTGTCTTTTGGGTTATGAATTCATAAGCCCACAGAAAACGATATTTGATGTAGTGCAGGGTACCTTCATAAACAATAAAGGTAGGTCTTTCTCGTTATGACTTGAAAACAATCGTCCCATGGTTATGTCCAACAACAACAAGATTTATATTAGGATGTGTTGCAAGGATCCAGAAGCGATCATGCTCTCTACGAATTATTTGGACACCTATACGCTGGATACATCCCAAGCTATGATACTTTGTCTTCTGAATTGGAAATAAAAATGTCTTGGCATGCATTGAAAATCATGCAGGACACATTGTTCATATGCCCTTACACTTTTAACTAGATCTGGCAGTTGGCCTCACTGTGGCACCATGGTATTTTAAAATATTTTTCCCACAAATCCTTTTGGAATTTGTATGAAATGCTCTGATTATTAAGAAAAAACTACAATTGGAATCTTCACACTGTTATCTATGTGTCAATACCCCCAACCATGATCATATGGAACAAAGCTTGATGTTGTGTTGCGCTTTATGTTGTCTTGAGTTTGACTCAAGGTTAGGCTTGAGGACTCGGCTTTGGCTTGGGCCTTTTGTGGCATACGGATTATATTAATAGACTAGATTCGTGGTCTAACTTGTTTATTGACACATAACATGCCCCATCGACTTGAAGTTTGGCTTAGCTCGTGGCCTAAAATTATAGTTTAACTCATGGCTTGAGCCTGAGGCTTGACTCATGGCCTGACTTAGAATTTGGCTTTAATATATGCATTTTGATATGTAGTATTGGCATAGGATTAGAAGAACACATGTGCACACACCCTTTTTATTCGATAAGATTTACAAATAGAACATATATTTTCTTTTTTTTTAAATCTAAAAAGGCATAAGACTAGGTTCTAAGAAATACTAAAAAGGTTTTTGAAATGCAGATATGAAGAGAAAGGCCGTAGAGTTTCAATACATAAGTAATCAATAGGAGCTTGCCAAGACTTAATGGAAATTTTGGAAATCATGACACTGGCTAAATACCAAAAAAATAGGCAATTCTAGCTTAAATTTGATGAAGGCACTCAAAATTTACCAGTATATTTTGATCGCTAACAACTGGCTCCAGCTGGGATGGAAACCTCCCTGCGAGGTTTCCAAGAACCTAGTAGTTCTAGTCGCCTTTACTATTGAGCATGGAGTCATTTGGCCTTTACCACTGGGCATGGAGTTATTTGGCCTTATAATTGATCTTTTCAAACCTGTGACCTGCATGTAGCCTGCCTGTAGCCTACTCTACTTATTCAAGAAATTGAAAATAATCTACTTGCTTGTATGAAGAGCTTATTCTTCTGCTAACTCCTACACTAACCAATTGTACTTCCTCTTATCAAGTGAAGTCATTCTTCCAATGAAGCCATGTGAGAAACTGATTTACTGACATCATGCTAGTTCTTGACTTGAAAACTAATGGAAGCCATATCATGCAGAAAAGAGGTTTGAACATATGATAAAGACAATCTTCTTCTGAGAAAAATACTTTAGTGCATTTACTACTCATAGATTCCAAATAGTTATCAACAGGGTCATATATGTCATAAATAAATACCTCTTTGAGCTTCTGATCCAACTGATTGTATTGCAACTGTTGATTTCTTTCACTGATCTCAATGCTGAATGTAAATTGTTCTTCTTCTGTCGAAAGATAATGCAAACTCAACTACTGATCTGAACCTCTCTGCTCTTCTTCACCATCACTGGTCTCAATGTTGAAAACATATTACTCATCCTTTGTCAGACAGTCATATAATAAGGACTGTTGATCTGAAATTTTCAGCTCATCTCCTTCCTGCAAATATCTACTACAATCTAACTTTGTCTGCAAACCAGAAAATTGAGAGTTGCCCTCAGCATCTACTGCGGATTCAACACTTTCACTTGCTGATTTGTCAATTTGCTCATCATTTTTCAAATTTTCCAAAGGGATTATTGGATCTTCATCACAACCACCTTTAAAATATTCATTTAATACAATGTTAAAAGCATCACAATGGTTATCATAATGTGAATCATCAATCTCTCGATACTGAAGAGTATTCTCTATAGCAGTGTACTCTTCATGAACATCCGAATCTTTAGTCAATAAATGAAATTCATGACAACATTCAGGATAGAGAAGATTATTTGGAAAATGGTCTTTACAAAAAACATGAAAAGCAACATGAAAATCTGCCAAAGATTTGATACTGGCATAAAGTAGAGACTGGTACCAATCACGAGCAATTCCCTCTAATGAGAAATAGAAGAGTCGGATCTGAACATCCTCATGCACAACTTGCAACCAATGCATGTAATAATGAAAGTCCAGTAAATTTTCAGTTGGCACTTCCCACTCTTCTCCTCGAAATCTGGGAAGACTATTTTTCCATTCATCTCTACTAGGCACTGGATTAGGGAAACCAACAATTTTTGAAAAATCATAGAATGCATACCTCTTAGCAAAGATCTAGTTCATGTCATACCAGTGGAGTCACCAACATATTTCTGAACAATGGAGTTGCCACTGAATTTGTCCTTCATGGAGTCACTAGATAGATGATTACAACCAATGTAATGTCTAATCCTTGTCTATCATCAAGGAGTAGATCTAATGTCGTCTACCAGGGAAGCTGAGCTTCAATCTCCTCTCCCTAGTAATGGCGCCAATTTGTTATCACTCCAAGAAACTCTTTAAGGTTGTAGACTAAAGATGCTTGGTAACTTAAGAATATGATAATTAGGTATGTTTGGATCAATGGGATAACTTGATGGCTAATTAAAAGGAGATCTCATCATGCATTCAAATAAGAAAGTGCTCTTAGAAGTCAATAATCAGACAAAGTAATTGGAATAGGGTATGGAGAATACTAGTCTAGATAACCAAATACAACAATGTGCAGGGTCATACAAGATATCAAGAAGTCCTTTAATTCAAGTTCATGAGATTAATAAGAAGATAACAGTTCTTAGAAGCTGAGCTAAACTGAAATAAAGTATAGAAAAATGAAGTACATGAACAAGTCTATCATTAAAAGCAAAAGAAGACTGTGATTCTATTATCAAGACAAGAGTCTAGTACAATAGAAAAATGTATCCAAGATTGATCCCTCAGTTCCTCTGATATCTTCATCTTTATATCTTTACAAATAAATTTCAGATCCTAGAAGAATGGATCAGATATGCTAAAGATAGAAAGTCAAAACAATTTTACAAAAAGAGAGGAAGAGATCCACAAAATGAGGTCAATTCCTCATTCTATTGTCTTCAGATCATGTAGAACCTTTATGCTGTGCAAATAAGCCTTCCAAGGCTGTTTGATATCTCTTGAGGAAGATGAAATTCAAATTTGCCAAGTTTGGAAATAAACCCTGATTTATCACCCCCCAAATAGGTGCCAAATCAACTTGAACACCTCCTCTAACTCATTTGCATCAAAAGTGGATCTTAGATTGGACATTGTAATTCAATTTCTATCTTATAAATCATTTTCAAGAGAATTGGTTGAGAAAAAAATCGATCTAGGCAAAAATACACCTTCACTGCCTGTCTCAGGTTTTACCAGCTATTTCGCCTTAAGATTTGCTAATTAGCTGATGAAAGCTCTGCTTTTCAACAACTATATGGTTATAATTTCGCCCCCTATGCTGGTGAAAACTCTTTATTATCAAAAAGTGTTGTGATTTTCTTATAGTTAAATGAGAGTTTCCTTCCCTGTAAAATATAGTTGTTCTATTGACATCAATCCCACATATGGATCGAAGAGCTCTCTCGATTTGATGACCTCCTCTGCAAACAAATGCCTGTTGCACATCTAAAACAAGAACATCAATTGTTCCAATGACGCTACTATCTTCATTTGGAAGGCAATACTTAATGTGATTCATGATTGTATAAATAAACACCATTATCATTCCAAGCACCACTCTTAACACGAGTAGTCTCAAGCAGAGTGCACCTATGTACAAGTTTCTTACTTGCAATGATGATTGCATGCTTTCTCAGCAAGGCTATGTTGTCCATGTCATTTGACCAGACAATGTATTTCATAAACAAAGCATAGAGTTCTCTGAGTACAAACCTTTGTTGCAGATCAAGAGGACTATTTTATCTTCTGACCTATAAAGAAGGTTTCCTGCTCTTTTATAGAAGATTGCATCCATAGTTACTGGAAGACTACACTTCTTAGTGACCTTATTTCTGATATTTTTATCATCACTTGGTTATGACTCTTATTAAGGTTTTCAAATTGATTATGAGAAACAAAGACAACAGATCCTCCAAGTCCTCTCTTTTCTTCCTATGTCATATCATTTCTACCAACACTATCCTTTGGAACAAGATAAAATTCATATGACCCACTTTCAACATTTGAACATACCAGAACAACATTCTCCAAAAGACTATAAGACAATGATATTGGTCCTTGATTAATTTCTATGGATCTAGGCCTTCTTATTTGTATAAGTTGAGTGTCTTTTGAGTTTTGAATTCATAAGCCCACATAAAACGATCTTTGATGTAGTGAAGGGTACCTTCAGAAACAACAAAGGTAGGTCTTTCTTGTTCTAACTTGAAAACAATCATCCCACTGTTATGTCCAAGAGCAAGAATATTTATATCAGGATGTGTTGCAAGGATCCAAAAGCGATCATGCTCTCTACGAATTATTTGGACACCTGTACACTGGATACATCCCAAGCTTTGTTACTCTGTCTTCTAAATTGGAAACAAAAATGTATTGGCATGCATTGAAAATCACACAGGATGCATTGTTCATATGCCCTTACACTTTTAACTGGATCTGGCAGTTGTCCTCACTATGGCACCATGGTATTTTAAAATCATTTGCCCACAAATCCTTTTGGCATCTGTATGAAATTATCCCATAGTTAAGAACAAACTGCAATTGGAATCTTCACACTGTTATCTATGTGTCAATACCCTTGACCATGATCATAAGGAACAAAGCTTGATGTTGAGCTATGCTTTATGTTGTCTTGAGTTTGACTCGAGGTTAGGCTTGAGGACTTGACTTTGGCTTTGGCCTTGTGTGGCATATGGATTAGATTGATAGACTAGATTCGTGGCCTGACTTGTGTATTGACACATAACATGACCCATCGACTTGAAGTTTGGCTTAGCTCATGGCTTGAAATTATAGTTTAACTCATGGCTTGAGCTCGAGGCTTGACTCGTGGTCTGACTTGGAATTTGGCTTTAATATATGCATTTTGATATGTAGTATTGGCATAGGATTAGAAGAACACATGTGCACACACCCTTTTTATTTGGTAAGATTTACAAACAGAACATATATTTTCTTTTTTGCAAAATCTTAAAAGGCATAAGACTAGGTTATAAGCAATACTAACAAGGTTTTTGAAATGCAGATATGAAGAAAAAGGTCATAGATTTTTAGTACATAAGCAATCAATAGTAGCTTGTCAAGACTTAATGGAAATTTTGCAAATCATGACACTGGCTAAAGACCAGAAAAATAGGCAATTCTAGCTTAAATTTGATGAAGGCACTCAAAATTTACAAGTATATTTTGATCGCTAACACTACCTATGGAACATAATCCTTATAGAATGTGTTCACGTCAATGACATATTTCACTGTATGGGAGGGTTGTGTAGTGTGATTATGGGACATATTCCTTCCTCTCAGGGCCATTTCTAGACTGATAAAAGGGGAAAAATACTAACAATAAAGGTAAGAAAAGTGATCCAGGAGGATATAAGGAATGCTCAAAGAGGTCCAAGAGGATATGGAACTCCCACAAAGGTCCCAAGGATCCATAAATTCTCAAAATTTTATCATTCCAAATTCTTCTAAAAATGGAATCAATGCATAGAAATCATTGTCATCTTTCCAACAACACAAATAGTGCCTCAAACAGAGTTCATATGAACAATTTATAAGACGTTAAAGTTACAATCAACCAGGTCAAAGGTCAAAGTACACATGAGAAAAAAAGGGTGGCATGCATCACCACTGCAAGGGTGACATGTGGCACATGATTATTGGTAGCTAATTGGGCAGATCGTACACCTAGATGGATGAATTACAGGTTGACAAGTGGCACACAAGTGATCCAATTGTTGAATAACATGTGGCAAGGTCAACCAATGAGAGGTCGCCACATGGTGACCTCCCATTAGCATATAATGGCTATGGTTTATTCAAATTATGGAGTCGATGGGGGTTAAACCCGTGACCTCCATAACCTCCCAAAGGACTAACACAAGCCCCATTACCATCGCGCCACCATATGTTTCTTAACCACTATATGTTTTATATATCATTTGAACTTAGTTAAAGTTATATTCAAAGGGGGAAAAGGGTCGAGAGCTAGCCCCCAACCCCTAGTCTATGTGATATTACATGCGACCTATAACAATCTGTGCGGGGACATAATGATTAACCAATGTGTGTGTGTGTGTGTGTATCTATATATATATATATATATATAGTATAAACCATAAATTATATATATAGTATATATAAGAAATAAAACCCAATATATGTGCATGGAAGCGGATCGAACCCAAAACCTTCAATGTAACACCCTCGACAACCTAGGTCGAGCCATGCTACTCCAAATAATGCTCTGATACCAATTTGTGATGTCCCAACCACCCACAGGTCGGGAAACACTACCTCAAAAAAATAACATGCTTGAGCATACATACATACATACATACATACATACATACATACATACATA
>JZKD02S2060756.1:342154-354590 GCA_000966675.3 Picea glauca | reverse complement strand
TCACCTTATCTTCTTCAACTTATAAAAGGAGAGGAATTCTCATGGAGAAAGTTAGATTGGATGAGCTTTTGTTAGCTTGAGCTTGTGGGTTCTTTGGATTGGAATTATTGGCTTGGTTAGAGTGGCTTTGAGATTTGATTTGTCAAGATAGATTGTGAGTAGCTATCAGATCTATGGTTTTAGAATCCTTGGAGCAAGAAGTGTGTGGGGAACGAAGGACAGTAGGAAGGGACCTTACGACATCAAGGCAAAGGTTGTAAGTTTCTCTTTCAATTAATATGATACAGTGATATATTTCTTTCCCATAAAGTTAGATTTACTTTATTACATAACTCCTTGATCATATGTATAGTTTAGCTATTGAATATATTATTTGCTTTTACTTTGGTTGGTTTGTGCTATTTTGATCTTGAATGCACAAGAGCACTGGAGCGAAGCAGGAGCAACAAAGATTAAGGAAGCGATTACAAGGTATGTCTCTTATTCTCACTTCCAATTTAATTCAATAGTTAGATCTAGGGAAAGCGGTATATTCTGTCATGTTTTGTTCTAGATCCAGGTGGATCTAGGGAGATCGGTTTGTGTCCGCACTTACGGATTTATCCTAAAACACCTGCTCTATTATGAAACAATTTTCGAGTGCCAACCCCTTTTTCTTCAACCCTTAATTCAATTGTGACCACGACTGTGACCAAGTGTTGTTAGTTGGGATCTTATCCAGATTCTTAAAAATTTGGGGCTCAAGGCCTTTGAAGTTTTCCAAAGCACATTACAACAAATCTCTAGAACTACGAATCTCTGAATACTTCCACATCACCCCCGGTGATGTCATCGTGCCACGTTACTTCAGAGCTACGAGACTTCGGGGATTTCTTCCTCCCACTAGATCATGAACCATTTATTTCCAAGTGTCAAGTCTCTGTACTACAACATCATCTTCCGCGTGTCCTTCATGATCAATGATCGAGGTAGAATCCACCTTTAGGCCTTTGGGAGTTCTCTACTCAATGCTAACTGTAACATCTTTTCTCCAAAGTACCAAGTCTCCAGAATTCACGATCTGGCACCACGTGTCTACTGGGGTCAAGTTATCATGGCCCCGGTCTAGTTAAATTATTCACCAAGGTTTTAACTACTTTATGTATTCATTAGGGCCCCACTACCCATTCTCGATAGGAGTGCCATGTGGCAAAATACTAGAAGAGGACATGTGGCCCAATATGACAGGTGACATGTGTCATGTTCTAACTAGCATTTCTATCTTCTAAAAGTTATTAATTCACTGACATGTGGCACACATCCCATGTGTCCACATCATCCCTGATGATGTCATCGGGCCATGTGACTTCAGGACTTTAGGACTTCGGGCTTCAGAAGATTTTACACTTGCACAATCCAATTCTTCCGAATGTCGAACTCTTGAACTTTCTTACCTTCCGGGGTCTACATAGTACAACTATCAACAAGGTGGTGGCACATGGAATGTCTAGGAAAGTTCCACATCACCACTGGCAATGTCATCATTCCACGTCACTTCTAGTATTCAGCTTTGGAACTTCAGGCTTTGAGACTTTTCACACTAGAACACACCAATTCTCCCAAACGTCGAACTCTCGAACAAGATGATATTCTAACAAACGTCCCTTTTGATGGATGGTTCAGATCAACTTTAGGCTTAGGGACTTTGGGACATTTGTGCCTTAGCATACTTTGTTTCTCCCGAACATCAAATTTCGAATGGTTGTGATATCTACGGTTCACAACCACTCGCACGCAGATCTGACGGTTAAGATATGTTTTTAATCGCCATGCCTTACCTTCTGCTCTTGGATTGATCTAATGGCTTAGAACTATTCTTGATCAAATCCAATAGTAAACACTTCTCCCTAGAACTACGATGTAGATCCTCTCTGGGACTTCGGAACTTCAGGCTTCGACCCATTGTTTTCTTATACAACATAAACTTCTCCAATGTTGTGAAGTCTGAAGGACTTGGAGGTTAACTCTCATGCACCTTCCGCCAGATCTGATAGCTAGAAAGGTTGGCCTTTCCCATGCGCAAATCTTACACCTTAAATTCAAACCTTGTTTCCCAACAAAATGATTTTTGAAGCTTATTTATTTGTTTCCATTACATAAACTGTTATACCTCCTGAGCTTCATAACATGACCAAGGTATTCTCTTGGCACTCTGGGGCATTCTTAACTCATATTTCGTCTGTTTTGATAACAATTCACTATGAAACCTATGTTTCATTAACCACCTACATGACCCATCCAGGCTCAATGTCGAAACCTTGGCTCTGATACCAATTTGTGATGCCTCCAACCACCAACAAGGCAAGAAACATCACTTGTAAACATACTTTTTTTTTGYGATACCAATTTGTGATGTCCCCAACCACCCACAGCCCGGGAAACACTACCTCAGATAACTAACATTATATATATATATATATATATATATATATATATATATATATATCTAATGCAATTTTAACCAGGCATAAACATTTTATACATACACATATTCTTGCAGAAGAGAAAATAACACATACCAATATTTAACAAACAATTTACATTCTTCTATCACACGACATAATGCATAAACAAAAGTAAAATCATACATGCAATAATCACAAGAAAAACCCATAAATATAGCAAGATATATAAATACACAACATGTAACCAAACTTGGAAATGGTACTTATCTTTTAATTGAAGTACATCAATTGCATGCAGACCTTCCACGAACCTCCCAGCCTTAGACCACATTGTTCATCACTCTCAGCAGTGGGTCACCCCCGATCTGGGACTAAACTCCACCGAATAAGGGATTCCTAGGAGAGGCAGGACAACAGGAAGTTTCACAGTACAATAGGAAGGATTTCCTCCAAGGATCCACTTACGCCCACTGCTCACAGACTCTCATTCCCCACATGCATGTCCCAACCTAGGAGTGTACACCTTCACTGTCACATAGTCCATCAGCTGCTACACCTTCCTTTCCTTGGGCTTCAACAACAGGTTGGATTAGGAATTATCAGAGCTCTGTAGCTGCTACTGGACTCCCTCTAGGAGAACTCACTTCATTAGCAAAATCTCTCACCTAGAGAGTGTTTCTCATAGGATAACTCACACAAGAGAACTCTCTTCCTCACCACACTCTCTCACCTAGATAGAGTTTCTCACAGAAGAACTCAAATAGGATAACTCTCTTCCTCAACACACTCTCTCACCCAAAGAGAGTTTCTCACAGGAGAACTCTTTTCCTCAACAAACTCTCTCACCTGGAGAGAGTTGGTCATGGGCCTGGAAACCCGTCTCTTCACTCCCGCTTCTCAACACACGAGCATGGTGATGAAAACAAAATAAACTGGACATGGAGGATGGTAATGACATAAAAATATGCAGGTGACCCATAGGTTACATGTGCCACAAGGAACCATTCCGGCTTGTAGCAGAGATTCGAGTGTCTTAAAATTTTACAATGAAGGACTAGCTCACTGTGTACTTTATCAATGCATCAATGAGTCGTCGTAAGCGATGGCTAGCCTACTCCCAATGTTGAGAGAAAACTCCCCAAGAAAGATGGTCAGAATGGTTTGTGAACCCCACATAAATATGCATGCGTCCTAGGTGACACTTGGTTTTCCAGGAGCACGTTGCTCTCCACTTGGAACCTGTTCCTCCTCCTAACGGGACTTAGGATAACTGGGTTTATTTCTCCAAACTTTAGTAATCTAAGGAAATACATTATAATATTCCATTGGGTTAAGCCCTCAAGCTTATCCCCTTTTCCTAGTCTCTCATCGCCCCTCCCTTAGCCATCCTAGTGGATCTTAGTCCCCCGTATTTTTTCTTCGTGGTAGGTCTACACGCAAAGATGTTGTTTATATTAATAATATGAATATTTACATGTACAAAACAGGCTCTTAGCCTTTTACATCTAGGTTGTCCGACCTAATAAACACATAATCCTACCAACTTATAAATACTTGGCTCACCAACCTACAAAGCATGTTACATTCATAATTACAATTGGGGCTCGGCCTTGGAGTATTACATACAATATATAATCCAGAGGCCCAACCAACATGCCAACGGACCCATTTATTATGGGATTTTGCTATTTTTAGCATGAAGTTGCCAAACAATCAACGCGGGGGTTAGATAGGCTCGAGCCTAGATATGGAAACCAATTCCAAGGTGCACACATTCTGAGGCCTGCATGGCTCTCGTGGTGGCACAATTTCCAATATAGGGTATGTATTTCGAGGTTGTATAGATGTCTCGATTTGCATTCCAAGAAGAGGCTAAATATGTTGTGTCGTAAAGCCTGCCATGAGGTATATTGACATAATATAGTCACGTTTATACTCATTTTTCATGATTTTTTGCAAGGATCATGAATTTGAGGTATATTTTGTGATTTGAAATCATTTTTAAAAGTATTCTCTCAATTTTTCATTAATGAGTATTTAATACATTGTTTTGCGTGTTGAAGAGGGTGAAATTAAGCCAGTTTGGAAATTGGTCGACTTTATAGTCAAATCTCTCAAAATTTCGCAAGGATTTCAATGATGAAGTTATTTTCTTGTTTTTAGTAATGTAATTTAAGAGCATACATTAAATTAGGATATGTGAGTCATTTTACATGTGATTTTTGGTAATTGGAGATGATGAAAGAAATTTTTATTGGATTGAAGGGAACTTAAATATGGAACAAAAGTGTGTAATCTCTATATAATTTGAGTTCTTTTATTTTATGTTGTCTCATCTCATCATTCAGTAAACTACTCATTATTTTATGAGTTTTTGGGTAAAAAATCACCTCATTGGAATTCTACAAACCACCCCATTACGATTAGTAATTATTCTGGATTAAGTTAGATATTGCATGTATATACTTAAATAAATAAGTGGTGTCTAAGGATTTATGAATCAAGTGGTATCAAAGGTAGTTTGGTGCATGTTGCAAGTTTTTTATGTGACATGAGATCCAAGAGGTCAGTTGGTGAATATTTTGAAGGCTTTTATCAAGAAGACAAGATGAGTAAAGTTCTCATGAAATTGAGGCTACAAAAGAAAATTAATCAAAAAATCTAGAAAGGGAATTTTGAGCTAAGAATGTAGTTGCAAGCTCTTGAGGAAGATGAGAAAAGGATGCAAGATCCACTATTATGTCATGAATATTTTCACATGTGTATTTTCATGAATCAGAAAGAAAGTTACAGATATTGCCACAATCAATCAGTAAAGTTAGACAAGCATAGAATGATAAGTCTCCACTACAAAAAAGACTATCTCCCTCAAAATTCATGATCGATAAAGAAGACTCTTAACATTATTCTTCTTCCCGACAAGATGGAGAATTCTCAAGAGTAGTTGAAGCAAAGAGAAATTCAAATGAAGAAGTCCTGCATAAGAAATTGGCCTTACCTTTTAATCCAAAGAAGAGCAACATTTGTAAGGCATATTCAAGGAAATATGTGCATTCTATAGGAGAAGGAATGAATACTTTTCCCACTGGTGAATGGTATAGTTATCCATGTGATTCATGTTGAAACAAAAACCATGTTGTGGAGAAGTGTCAAAGAAGATGGTCTATGCCAGTAAATCCCTCTAAGAAGAAGGAATACCATTTATCAAGTCAGAAGAAAAGGAGGAATGATAAGAAGGGATGGTGGAACAAGACACTCTACTCTTATTGTGGTAAGAGTGGAAATCAGAACGAGAAGTGTTGGACACTTTACCCAGACTTATTTTTGAAGAAGAAGAAAAAATATGTAAAGACACTTGTGGTAAGAAAAGCAATGATTCCAAATGGAGTTAATGGTCTTACTAAAAGGCTTGGGAAAGAATACTTCCTAATGGTTGGTCTTGTCAAAGTGATATATGAAGACATCAAAGAATGGTTTGTGGACAATGGTTCATCTCACCACATGACCGAGATGAGATTAGTATTTTTTATTTTCTCAAAATTTGACACAGATTGCTAAGTGGGATCTAGAACCAGTACCAGACAAGAAATAAGAGGGTATGGATATATAATATTCCAAATCGAGTCGGGTGGATTTCTCAGAATCGAGCATATGTTGTATTTTTCATACTTAAAGGTAAACCTAATATTAGTGGAAAATTTTGAGGATGAAGGTTATGCAGTCACATTCTAGAATGGACGAGTACTTGTGTATTCAAGAGAAGCAACTCCAGACACCACAATAAAATTTGGTATTCACAAAGAAAGGTTATACATGTTATTGGGAAAACCTATAGTTTTGTCTAATGGTTACTTGGATTCGGCATCAGGTTATGCATAAGATTCAATATCATATTCAACATCAGCGTTAGAGGAATTGTCAGCGGTCGGAAGCTACGAGACTCCTCCTAGTACACTAGGGAGAATGAATCCATAATTAAACCATCTTTAAAATTTTGTAAATATGTATATTTGTAAATATAATATGCATATGTGTAAATCTCCTAAAGTCTATTTGAAGGATTGTAATCCACTCATTGTAAATTATAAGAGTGAGAGGGACTCTCTAAATTTCTATATATCCACCTTCTATGAGTGAGAGGAATTTTGTAAGAGAGTTTCTATATCTCCACCTTATATGATGTTGAGAGTGAGAGGAATATTGTTAGGGATATTTCTAGATAGCCACCTATACATATTGTTCTAGAATGAGAGAAATCTCACTATAAATATTTCTAAGGACTTTAAGACAACAATATAGACAAATGTATTTTCTTGTAATGAGCTAAAGGGATAAATATGGATATAATTGTCTAAGACAACATTCTTGATTTTGAAGAACTGAAAGTGAAGGAATGAAAGGATGCAAGCAGTTGGAGCATGTATATTAGAAGTAGAAAGAGCATCGAAGTAATGCAAAAATTTCTAGAGCTAGTAAAGGAGAAGTAATCCTCTTCATAAAATAAGAGGCATATAGGTGTATGCTATAAGCATATTTAATTTCTATGTCATGTTCATATGGATGTATACCTTGAATAGAAGAAATCAAGTACAGATAATAACAATTTAAGAAGAGTTATTCTTTGACGCAGGAGCGACAATGGATGGAGTATTCATTCAGGGACTCCTACAGAAACATCAATAGTACAAAAACATAGAGTCCAAATGGGAAAGGCATTTATCATAATTCGACTTGGTGTCATATTGGTCATGGTGGACTATCTTCAACAAAAGGATATGGGAGTGGATGTTGATACGTGATACGGGTATTGCAGATATTCAGTGAACAAGAATTTTTTTGTGAGGGAATCTATGAGAAAGAAACTAAGCTATTAGTGACAATGTCAGAGGACAGATTCCAAGACATGATCTAGAGAAGAAGACAAAAGTACATTGATGTAATACCTAGGATCAGAGACCCAAGATGAAGAATTAATTCCAAAATATTCAGCAAGATGGAAAAGTGAATTATCATCACTAAGTTGTTTAGTATCTATACTTTTGGAGGTCCAAAAGTTCTTCAGGGGGAAGGTGTGATCCAAGAGGATCTAAGAAACGATCATAGAGGTCTAGAATGATCTAGAAAGCTCACAAAGGTCCCAAGGGATCCATAAATGCTCAAAATGAGACAAATCCAAATTGTTTCTAAAATGGTGTCAATTCATAGAGCTTGATGTCATATTTCCAATGGCATAAACGATGCCTCAAACAAAGTTCATATGAAAAACTTATAAGAGGTCAAATTTCTAGTCAACTAGGTCAAAGGTCAAAGCACAAAAGGGAAAAAATGGTGACACATGTCACCACTGCAATGGTGACACATGGAAGCGGATCAAACCTAGAACCTTCGAGATATAATTTGGAGGCCCAACCAACATGCCAACGAACCCATCTATTATGGAATTCTGCTATTTTTAGCATGAAGTTGCCAAACAATCTGCATGGAGGATGGATAGGCCTGAGCCTATATATGTGCATGTATTCCAAGGTGCACACATTGCCAGGTCTGCATGGATATCGAGGTGGAAAATTTTCCAATATAGGGTACAGATATAGATCTTGTACAAACGTCACAACTTATGTGCCAATAAGAGGCTAAATGTGTTGTCTCGTAAACCGTGCCATGAGGTATATTGACGAAATATAATTGTGTTTATACTCATTTTTCATGCTTTTTCACAAGGGTCATGAATTTGAGGTCTATTTTGTGATTTGAAGTCATTTGTAAAAGTATTCACTCAATTTTCCATTAATGAACATTTAATGCATTGTTTTATGTGCCAAAGAGTATGAAATTGAGCCAGTTTGGAAATTGGTGGACTTTATAGTAAAATTTCTTGAAATTTTGTAAGGATTTAAATGGTGAAGTTATTTTCTTATTTTGAGTAATGGAATTTAAGAGAATCCATTAAACTATCATATGTGAGTCATTTTACATGTGATTTTTTATAATTGTAGATGACGCAAGCAATTTTTATTAGATTGAAGGGAACTTAAAGATGAAACAAAAGTGTGCAATCTTTATGTAATTTGAGTTATTTTATTTTCTATTGTTTCATATCATAATTCAACAAACTAGTCATCAGTTTATGAGTTTTTGGGTAAAAAAAACATCATCAGAATTTTACAAATTGCCTTAATATGATCAGTAAATTATTATGGATTAAGTTAGATATTGCATGTATATACTTAAAGAAATAAGTGGTGTCTAAGGATTTATGAATCAAGCAATGGAGTAGTATTCAGTGTATCCCAGGAAGGATGGACATGAATCTCTATCCTCGCAGAGCTAATTTGACATCATCAAACTTAGAATGTAACTGTTGGAGTTACCCAAATCAACGTCCATGATCAAACTCATCATGAGGGAGGAGGTGGTTTTCATATGTGGGTTCTTCCTCATCATAGTGCATATGATTTCACTCCATGAACGGATGACACTTCCCACCTCCATTTATAATTTTTTTCTTGAAACTATAAACTTCGTAGACCTCTTGACCATCATGTGAATATGAGGAGTGAGTGAGATTGTTCTCTATGTCCGCTTGATCATAATGACCCTCCATCATGTGTCTTCTGGAGCTGAGGCTAGAGTGACATGTGTGGAATGAGGCTAGAATCCCACAACCATTTGGTTCCTCAAGAAAGGCACATCCTCGATCGTTCCTCCCTCATAATCATTCAAACTAACAAGCACACAAGCACCCCATCCAGAGAAATAATTGTCTAATTAATACAATGAGAGGAATTCAAATTTTTAGTTATTTTAAAATCACATTCACACTTCTAAAACTACAAGTATTGGGAATCATTTTCATGATTTAAATGAGGATCATAAATTACCACAAAAAAAATACAATAATTAACATCATCAATTTATGGGAATGATTATTTTATTTTCATTATTGATTAATTAGTCGGTCTATGACCTTAGGAGATCATTGATTGAGTCAAATTAAGCCAAAGGTGATTTGATGGTTTGACTTTGGAGATCATTGATTGAGTAAAATTAAGCCAAAAGTGATTTGATGGTTTTTTAACATGAAGAAAAATAGTTTGATGTTAAACCTAGGGAAATATGCCTATGATAATAACTCACTTTTGTCCAAAATTGAGCTAGATAAATTGTAAGAAAAAATATTAACCATCTCTTTTTTAATAAATAGTGATCCCTATCAACTATCTAACATTATCTAAAAAAATTATTTTCAATACTAAATTATTAATATTAAATATCGATATTGTACAATTTAATTACATAAAATTATTAAAGGATGCTAAATATATTATTTAAAAGAAAAACCCATGTATTCAGAAACTCATGATCCAAAAAGTTTCTAAAATATGAAATGGGGAAGCGTTCGATTAGGATGGTGATATAAAAGTAAGTGGAAATCTGAACACGTGTATCTGCCAACTTCTGCACCCAGAACTTTTCTGAGAAACGAGTAATACATAATAAATATGTACTTTTATAAAGTATGGACATGAGATTTTATAGAGCATGTATGGATCCCTCATTCCATACTTAGCCAATTTTTCAATCGCGGGTTCTCGGTTTGGAGGGCTCAAAATAGGGCCTCTATTGTTCTATGTCCTACAAATAGGACCCAGAGTTCTGCGATATACAAATGGACAGGAGGACTTGCAGGTTGGTTGGCTCAACATTGCACTTCTATTGTTCTGTTTCCTCCAAACAACACTCAGAGTTCCACAATATACAAACTGACAGATGGACTCTAAGACTGGCAGGCTCAAGATTGCGATTGTTTAAGGATGGTCACCCCTATCAACTATGTAACAGTATCTAAAAACATTATTTTCAAATTCTAAATTATTAATATTAAGTATTGATATTGTACAATTTAATTCGACAAAAAAGATTGTACAATATGAAATGGGGAAGTGGTCGGTTGGGCTAGTTATATAAAAGTAAGTGAAATATGAAGACGTAAATCTGCCAACGTTCGCACCTAGAAATTTTCTGAAAAACGAGTAATACATACTAAATATGTACTTTTATAAAGTATGGACATGAGATTTTATAGAGCATGAATGGATCCTGCATTGCATACTTAGCCACTTTTTGGATTACGGGTTCTCGGGCTGGTAGGATCAAAATTGGGCCTCTATTGTTCTATGTCCTACAAATAGCACCCAGAGTTCTGCGATATACAAATTGATAGGCAGACTTGGAGGCTGGTTGGCTCAACATTGCACTTCTATTGTTCTGTGTCCTCCAAACAACACTCAGAGTTCCTCGATATACAAATTGACAAATGGACTCTAGGGTTGGCGGGCTCAAGATTACGGTTGTTTACGGATGGTGATCCCTATCAACTATCTAACATTATCTAAAAACATTATTTTCAATAGTAAATTATTAATATTATATATTGATATTGTTCAATTTAATTACATAAAATTATTAAAGGATGTTAAATACCTTATTTAAAAGAAAAACCCGCATATTTGGAAACTTGCAATCCAAAAAGTTTGTACAATATGAAATAGGGAAGCGATCGGTTGGGCTGGTGTTATAAAAGTAAGTGGAAATTTGAACACGTGTATTCTCCAACTTTCACACCCACATATTTTTCAAGAAATGCGTAATACATACTAAATATGTACTTTTATAAAGTATGGAAATGAAATTTTATAGAGCATGTATGGATCCCTCATTCCATACTTAACCACTTTTTGGATCGTGGGTTCTCAGGCTGGTGGGCTCAAAATTGGGCCTCTATTGTGTTGTGTCCTACAAATAGAACCTAGAGTTCTATGATATACAAATTGATAGGCAGACTTGAGGACTGGCTGGCTCAACATCGCACTTCTATTTTTCCATGTCCTCCAAACAACACTCAGAGTTCCGCGATATTCAAATTGACAAACAGACTCCAGGACTGGCGGGCTCAAGATTGCAATTGTTTATAGATGTTAATCCCTAATAAATATGTAACATTATCTAAAAACATTATTTTCAAATACTAAATTATTAATATTAAGTATTGATATTGTACAATTTTATTACATAAAATTATTAAAAGATGTTAAATCTCTTATTTTTTTTTAAATGAAGGAAACAAAACAAAGCTTTTTAAAATTCTATCAACGCAATCATAACAATGACCAATTTGAATTTTAAGGGCCTCGTGTTGACATGATAACACAATTGGACTTCGCACAATATATATTCGTTTATTACAATATCGACCTTTGCATCAAACAATTTGATATACAAAGAAAAGACATCACGACATTCGTTTTCTCTTACATTTGGTATGTGTTCCCATGAGAAAATAACCGGGGCCATGGGATATATGGGGTTTTCTACCATGCTTCCCATTTTTGGACCGAAATTTTTTATGCGCATGCAATATCAAGTACTCAAGTTAAACGAACATTCATCTGGGTGTTGAAGAAATATTATAGAGACACATGAGATATTTTCGTTTCATGCCAAAGCTTGATATGTTTTTTTCCCCGTCTTGTTTTTTTTGTTTTTTTTTTTCCTTCTTCATCCGATATGCAATATTGCAATGTCCTCATTTAAGGTAAATTTTTTGTGTATCCGAAAGTCACGCAACATATAAAAATTGCTTGCCTTTTTCTGTAGGTATGCTTCATACAAAAATTTTGCCAACCTAGGAAGCACATCTTGTAACAGAGGCTTCCTAATTGTACAATGCACGGTTGTGTTTCCCACACTTCACATGGTAGAATTGAGGCAATGTCCATATATATATGTACATTTTTCACCACATCGCAGACATTCAATCGTATCATCACTTATCAAAGAAGAAGAAGAATGAGTTGCATTTCACACATATAGGCTCAAAGGGGGTCGAGTATGCATTCACTACAACCTAAAAACCTTCAACCTGAAAATGTGAGCATAGGAATTAATACATTGAACAATATAAAACACAACTGCACCCCCCCCCCATTAAA
>JZKD02S2060756.1:329847-342104 GCA_000966675.3 Picea glauca | reverse complement strand
AACGATCATAGAGGTCTAGAATGATCTAGAAAGCTCACAAAGGTCCCAAGGGATCCATAAATGCTCAAAATGAGACAAATCCAAATTGTTTCTAAAATGGTGTCAATTCATAGAGCTTGATGTCATATTTCCAATGGCATAAACGATGCCTCAAACAAAGTTCATATGAAAAACTTATAAGAGGTCAAATTTCTAGTCAACTAGGTCAAAGGTCAAAGCACAAAAGGGAAAAAATGGTGACACATGTCACCACTGCAATGGTGACACATGGAAGCGGATCAAACCTAGAACCTTCGAGATATAATTTGGAGGCCCAACCAACATGCCAACGAACCCATCTATTATGGAATTCTGCTATTTTTAGCATGAAGTTGCCAAACAATCTGCATGGAGGATGGATAGGCCTGAGCCTATATATGTGCATGTATTCCAAGGTGCACACATTGCCAGGTCTGCATGGATATCGAGGTGGAAAATTTTCCAATATAGGGTACAGATATAGATCTTGTACAAACGTCACAACTTATGTGCCAATAAGAGGCTAAATGTGTTGTCTCGTAAACCGTGCCATGAGGTATATTGACGAAATATAATTGTGTTTATACTCATTTTTCATGCTTTTTCACAAGGGTCATGAATTTGAGGTCTATTTTGTGATTTGAAGTCATTTGTAAAAGTATTCACTCAATTTTCCATTAATGAACATTTAATGCATTGTTTTATGTGCCAAAGAGTATGAAATTGAGCCAGTTTGGAAATTGGTGGACTTTATAGTAAAATTTCTTGAAATTTTGTAAGGATTTAAATGGTGAAGTTATTTTCTTATTTTGAGTAATGGAATTTAAGAGAATCCATTAAACTATCATATGTGAGTCATTTTACATGTGATTTTTTATAATTGTAGATGACGCAAGCAATTTTTATTAGATTGAAGGGAACTTAAAGATGAAACAAAAGTGTGCAATCTTTATGTAATTTGAGTTATTTTATTTTCTATTGTTTCATATCATAATTCAACAAACTAGTCATCAGTTTATGAGTTTTTGGGTAAAAAAAACATCATCAGAATTTTACAAATTGCCTTAATATGATCAGTAAATTATTATGGATTAAGTTAGATATTGCATGTATATACTTAAAGAAATAAGTGGTGTCTAAGGATTTATGAATCAAGCAATGGAGTAGTATTCAGTGTATCCCAGGAAGGATGGACATGAATCTCTATCCTCGCAGAGCTAATTTGACATCATCAAACTTAGAATGTAACTGTTGGAGTTACCCAAATCAACGTCCATGATCAAACTCATCATGAGGGAGGAGGTGGTTTTCATATGTGGGTTCTTCCTCATCATAGTGCATATGATTTCACTCCATGAACGGATGACACTTCCCACCTCCATTTATAATTTTTTTCTTGAAACTATAAACTTCGTAGACCTCTTGACCATCATGTGAATATGAGGAGTGAGTGAGATTGTTCTCTATGTCCGCTTGATCATAATGACCCTCCATCATGTGTCTTCTGGAGCTGAGGCTAGAGTGACATGTGTGGAATGAGGCTAGAATCCCACAACCATTTGGTTCCTCAAGAAAGGCACATCCTCGATCGTTCCTCCCTCATAATCATTCAAACTAACAAGCACACAAGCACCCCATCCAGAGAAATAATTGTCTAATTAATACAATGAGAGGAATTCAAATTTTTAGTTATTTTAAAATCACATTCACACTTCTAAAACTACAAGTATTGGGAATCATTTTCATGATTTAAATGAGGATCATAAATTACCACAAAAAAAATACAATAATTAACATCATCAATTTATGGGAATGATTATTTTATTTTCATTATTGATTAATTAGTCGGTCTATGACCTTAGGAGATCATTGATTGAGTCAAATTAATCCAAAGGTGATTTGATGGTTTGACTTTGGAGATCATTGATTGAGTAAAATTAAGCCAAAAGTGATTTGATGGTTTTTTAACATGAAGAAAAATAGTTTGATGTTAAACCTAGGGAAATATGCCTATGATAATAACTCACTTTTGTCCAAAATTGAGCTAGATAAATTGTAAGAAAAAATATTAACCATCTCTTTTTTAATAAATAGTGATCCCTATCAACTATCTAACATTATCTAAAAAAATTATTTTCAATACTAAATTATTAATATTAAATATCGATATTGTACAATTTAATTACATAAAATTATTAAAGGATGCTAAATATATTATTTAAAAGAAAAACCCATGTATTCAGAAACTCATGATCCAAAAAGTTTCTAAAATATGAAATGGGGAAGCGTTCGATTAGGATGGTGATATAAAAGTAAGTGGAAATCTGAACACGTGTATCTGCCAACTTCTGCACCCAGAACTTTTCTGAGAAACGAGTAATACATAATAAATATGTACTTTTATAAAGTATGGACATGAGATTTTATAGAGCATGTATGGATCCCTCATTCCATACTTAGCCAATTTTTCAATCGCGGGTTCTCGGTTTGGAGGGCTCAAAATAGGGCCTCTATTGTTCTATGTCCTACAAATAGGACCCAGAGTTCTGCGATATACAAATGGACAGGAGGACTTGCAGGTTGGTTGGCTCAACATTGCACTTCTATTGTTCTGTTTCCTCCAAACAACACTCAGAGTTCCACAATATACAAACTGACAGATGGACTCTAAGACTGGCAGGCTCAAGATTGCGATTGTTTAAGGATGGTCACCCCTATCAACTATGTAACAGTATCTAAAAACATTATTTTCAAATTCTAAATTATTAATATTAAGTATTGATATTGTACAATTTAATTCGACAAAAAAGATTGTACAATATGAAATGGGGAAGTGGTCGGTTGGGCTAGTTATATAAAAGTAAGTGAAATATGAAGACGTAAATCTGCCAACGTTCGCACCTAGAAATTTTCTGAAAAACGAGTAATACATACTAAATATGTACTTTTATAAAGTATGGACATGAGATTTTATAGAGCATGAATGGATCCTGCATTGCATACTTAGCCACTTTTTGGATTACGGGTTCTCGGGCTGGTAGGATCAAAATTGGGCCTCTATTGTTCTATGTCCTACAAATAGCACCCAGAGTTCTGCGATATACAAATTGATAGGCAGACTTGGAGGCTGGTTGGCTCAACATTGCACTTCTATTGTTCTGTGTCCTCCAAACAACACTCAGAGTTCCTCGATATACAAATTGACAAATGGACTCTAGGGTTGGCGGGCTCAAGATTACGGTTGTTTACGGATGGTGATCCCTATCAACTATCTAACATTATCTAAAAACATTATTTTCAATAGTAAATTATTAATATTATATATTGATATTGTTCAATTTAATTACATAAAATTATTAAAGGATGTTAAATACCTTATTTAAAAGAAAAACCCGCATATTTGGAAACTTGCAATCCAAAAAGTTTGTACAATATGAAATAGGGAAGCGATCGGTTGGGCTGGTGTTATAAAAGTAAGTGGAAATTTGAACACGTGTATTCTCCAACTTTCACACCCACATATTTTTCAAGAAATGCGTAATACATACTAAATATGTACTTTTATAAAGTATGGAAATGAAATTTTATAGAGCATGTATGGATCCCTCATTCCATACTTAACCACTTTTTGGATCGTGGGTTCTCAGGCTGGTGGGCTCAAAATTGGGCCTCTATTGTGTTGTGTCCTACAAATAGAACCTAGAGTTCTATGATATACAAATTGATAGGCAGACTTGAGGACTGGCTGGCTCAACATCGCACTTCTATTTTTCCATGTCCTCCAAACAACACTCAGAGTTCCGCGATATTCAAATTGACAAACAGACTCCAGGACTGGCGGGCTCAAGATTGCAATTGTTTATAGATGTTAATCCCTAATAAATATGTAACATTATCTAAAAACATTATTTTCAAATACTAAATTATTAATATTAAGTATTGATATTGTACAATTTTATTACATAAAATTATTAAAAGATGTTAAATCTCTTATTTTTTTTTAAATGAAGGAAACAAAACAAAGCTTTTTAAAATTCTATCAACGCAATCATAACAATGACCAATTTGAATTTTAAGGGCCTCGTGTTGACATGATAACACAATTGGACTTCGCACAATATATATTCGTTTATTACAATATCGACCTTTGCATCAAACAATTTGATATACAAAGAAAAGACATCACGACATTCGTTTTCTCTTACATTTGGTATGTGTTCCCATGAGAAAATAACCGGGGCCATGGGATATATGGGGTTTTCTACCATGCTTCCCATTTTTGGACCGAAATTTTTTATGCGCATGCAATATCAAGTACTCAAGTTAAACGAACATTCATCTGGGTGTTGAAGAAATATTATAGAGACACATGAGATATTTTCGTTTCATGCCAAAGCTTGATATGTTTTTTTCCCCGTCTTGTTTTTTTTGTTTTTTTTTTTCCTTCTTCATCCGATATGCAATATTGCAATGTCCTCATTTAAGGTAAATTTTTTGTGTATCCGAAAGTCACGCAACATATAAAAATTGCTTGCCTTTTTCTGTAGGTATGCTTCATACAAAAATTTTGCCAACCTAGGAAGCACATCTTGTAACAGAGGCTTCCTAATTGTACAATGCACGGTTGTGTTTCCCACACTTCACATGGTAGAATTGAGGCAATGTCCATATATATATGTACATTTTTCACCACATCGCAGACATTCAATCGTATCATCACTTATCAAAGAAGAAGAAGAATGAGTTGCATTTCACACATATAGGCTCAAAGGGGGTCGAGTATGCATTCACTACAACCTAAAAACCTTCAACCTGAAAATGTGAGCATAGGAATTAATACATTGAACAATATAAAACACAACTGCACCCCCCCCCCATTAAAATAAATAAATAAATAAAACAATCCACAAAAATTTGGTGAAGGCTATTTGTATAAGAAAAGTGAGGATAATTTTGTGGATGTATACACACAATAGTTGTAGAGCTAGCTAGTTTCTTTAGATCATGTACTATGTATGCTCGCAATTCTGTTACAAATGTTGCTTGGGTTGTGAAAAAGATCCTTTCTCTAAGATCCCTTTTCTTTGTTATATTTTTGAAGAGCATAAGTGGAAACTGCCCTTTATGCAATTGTTGTTCCATTGGCGAAAACAAATTTGAATAGGTATCAATAAATTGCAGTTGCAACATGGAACGATGCAATATTTGTGTAACTTACCCAAGATACATGCACATGAGAAAGTAAAGGACAAAACTGGATATGGAAAATGGTACCATTGCCTTGTCGATGTCTGACTCTCCATCCTTTATATGGAGAATGTGTTGTGAGCCAAGTTTTCTCGCTAGCATGACAATTGTGCCAATGGTTCTATTGGGTAAATATCACTGCTTTGTGCAAGTTAGCTGATAGTCGTATCTAGGATGAAATGATATTCTAAATAAACAACAAGAATTTTTTCCACAATACTTGTTTCATTTAGAGAAATAATCTGATCACAATCACTAGGGTCATATATTATTTTGGGCAATATATTAAAATTTGTAATGGATATCCCATTACCCGACAAAATCTTTTCTGCATGTTTCTAGACAAGTTATGTAGGAATAGTCAGTGTGACTGTCATCATGGCCTCCTAGTTTGTCATGTCAGCACGGATAATGGATCTAGTTTTGTTTGCCTCTTCCAAGTAGGTGCTATAGACGACCATTATGTCCCCGATGAAAAATTGTAATTAGTTGGTATAAGCATTTGGAACAGTGCTTTGGCTTTGAATGTCTTGCATGTTTATGCTCCGCCTATAAGGAACAAGTGCATAGGAGTGTCCATGTTCAAGCGTATTTTAAGAGAAATGTCCTTTAGAATTATTTGTTGTTCTCGATTCAACATACGTCTTATTCTGTGGTATTCATTATTTTCAATAAGGAAAGGATGTTTTGTGACTTGAAAACCAAAATTGAAACATTTTTCATTGCCACCTGCTCGAGGACGAGGAAAATCTACTTGCAAGTCATAGGACTCATAGGGAGTTCTGGTTGTTTTTCAGTTTGTGAATGTCTCATCAAGATTGTCAAGGTTTTCTAGCTCATTAACTACAATTTCTAGATCCCCCCATGTTGGATTAACATTGTAAGTAAATCTAGCTTCATTGATTTGCATTGTAGTCTCATAGGCAACATACGCAGCTTCCCATGTAGAGCATTTATGTTTTAATGTCTCTTCATTTTCATCGAACCGAACATATAGCAATAGTTTTTCTCTACAATAGTTTTCATAGTCATAATGTTTATTGTATTTGACAAACTATATCACAAAGGGTTTTTTTCTTTTTGATATAGGTGCACCATTTTTTTTGTAATGTGATATGAATTATGCTAAGAAAATATGCCTAATAGGATATGGGCACTGGAGGTAATAATCAATAATAGACCGACATAGCATGTTTTCTGAATTGTCAGACTCTTGTTCTATAAAAACTGGTGGTTTAAGCACAAATGTGTGTTTCTCAAGTGGAGATGTGTTTATGAAGACCCATTTTCTTGAACTACAAATGAGGGGTAGGGAAAGTGCAATGTGGATTGCTTGTTGAGCGGACATTTGTTGAAGATTAAGCAATGTATTTTCAAGCATATGTATCATTTGTATGGAATCAATATGGCTTCTTTCATGTTCTTTTCATATTCTTCTGAATGCACTTGTCATAGATTTGTCAACCTTTGCCATATACGAGGTACAGTACGATGCTGCGACATATGCATTGAGGATGTACTGCATATCTGTCTTTGCATTCCACATAACTGGGATGTCCTTGGAGAAACTATTTTTCCAAATATGGGAAAGTTTTCATTTAAGGAAAACTATTGGTTGTTTAAGCGTACATTGTATGGATTAGATGTAATCATCTTCTGATAGATTTAGCTCTATCAAGAAATCATTGAAGCTCATCAACTCATCAAACTATTCTTGTTCTAGAAATGCGAACAATGATTTAGATTTATCAACAACAACATTGTCCTCTAAACTACGTGTCTCTATGATTCTTGTTGCTCTCATTGGCAGCACGGGAAAGTTGTATCTGCAATGCGAGTTTTTTTCGTTTTCTACAACTTCTTGTATGATAATGTCTATGAACTTTGACAAGTTCTGGATCCAAATGATTTGTGTTTCATGTTATGTATTTTTCCACAAATTTCTTGATATTTGAATTGTTGTCAGCTCCATAGACGGGTGCACCCTCTATCCACAACAATGCGTGGTCATGTTCATTCCCCCTATTCTAGTATTCAGTCACAAAAAAGTAGTCCGATATTTTTTCGAAAAATGTTTCATCATGGAATATCAATTGTCTCAAAGCATTTATTCTATGTCTGTAGTAGTGAGTACATGTCACTCAGTCTTTTATTACGAGGTAGTCATTGTCATTATTTTCCAGTGTATCAGTTTGTTTTTTACGTTTTCTGTTCTTATGCAAGGAAGATATGATATCCACCAATGGATCCCAGCTATTCTCTACACTTGTAAATGTGATGGAAAATGTTGGCGGGCCCAATTGTTGGATCATTGTAAAAACAATTTTCTTGTTTTGTTGCAAATAGTGAGGAGAGATGCAAATGTTTTTGAAATCTATGTATCTAATATCAAATTTCATAATTTTTTCTAGGTTTACTTTGTACTTGACATCCTTGGCCAACAAATTTCTTGCTTTTAATTGGCCTTTTATTATTCGGGACCACATGCAAGACAAAAACTTTCTCTATTATTATGCGCATTGTTTTGAAAAAAAAAATTGTTATGTGACAGGAGAAGTCATCGTTTGAATGTAGCATCTCCCATCGAACTATTTTATGATAACTGAATTGTTCTATAATGTTAGTGGAATGTGGATATCCATAGAAGAGTGTTGGGAATTTCATTTCCTCAGCGAATATGTCCTTGAATATTCCAAGTGGACATTTCCCCTCAGCAGGTGCAATTTCAACAATCTTGTCTTGCAAGTCACAAATGCACTGTGAATTAGTGAATCCATGCACCAATGTCTCGGCAGGTGTTTCATTCTCCAATTCATCACTTGTATCAAATTGACTAGCATTTTCAAAAGTCTCTGCAAAGTTTTCATCCTCTTATCCAAGAAAACGGTTCCAGTTCTCATTTATACAAATGTTCTTTTCTTTGTACAGGGCCCTGGAACATAATTCTTTTAATGCTTTCATAACATCATGCACATGCACTTTTCCTGTTTGATACACATTTTTGTATCGCAAGTGTCTTTTAAGAGCCACAACAATTTTCATTGTATCGCTAATGAATTATGCAAAGGATTTTTGCAAAACATCTAGCTAAATAGGCACATTACTAATTGATCATGTTAAGCCTATCTAGGGTAATTTATAGCCCTAGGGCATGATTTGTGCAAATTCAATTCACAGAGACACAAGCCTCTCTTGAATTTTCGTAAGTGCACTTACATTTGGTAGTGGTTTATTACATCTTATTTGGTCAAGGGTTGCAAATTGTGGTAGTTTTCAATTTTGAAGCGACCATTTGCATGGAAGACAGATTTTGCCACTAGAAAATGTTTTATCATGTGCTGTCAAGCGGAGGTATTCTTCTTCCAAATAAGGCATGAAAGACATACTATTTTTTGGCGAAATTCAATTGATCATAAATTGCACATACAATGGAAGGAATGTCTTTTATTTGTTTCTTGTAGGTCTGTCTTGCATCTGTCTTTCATAGGGAAGTATGGGTAGAAATGTTTTGCTGGTTTTCATTGGTAGTAGTGCACAGTGTTCCTTCTAGCCCACAAAATGTGATTTTTTTCTTTCGGATAGTTGCATGACCATTGTGGGATATGCGACCATACTTGTTTCTATTGTGTTGTGCACAAACAATTTTTTTTAGATTGTGATATGTCTGTTTCTCTCTAAAAGGAAGCATAGAAATGTATATTTTCTCTTGCACATGACCTTTTTCAGGTTGTGGTGACTTATTCTATGTTTCTTGTTCAAGGGCACGATGACCTGATGACAGATGGGATGAATTTCACTCTGATTAAATAGCATGTGACGCTTATGCACATTCGATGTGGTTTGGTTGACATTGACACTGGACATTGGAATGACAACATTTACTATACCACCAATGTTTTTTCTCTCTTACGTGTGAACTTTTTTAGGTTGTGATAACTTAGTCTACTTTTTTTGTTTAAGCCCTATATGGCCTCATCACTACTGGGACTAATTTCAGGCATGAATGTTTTCAAGTTGTGATAACTTAGCCTACGTTTTTTTTTTAAGCCCTATATGGCCTTATCGCAACTAGGAGGAGTTTAATTCTCAATAAAAATCATGCCACACATATGCAGATTTGATGCGCTTTGGCTATGGACATTGAACCTTGAACCAGTGATATGTCCAAGAAAACATTGATAATGGATATGTGTCATATTTATTTTCAATGAGAGGATGTCAATTGTTCGATCGTAATTTGAATCAATAGACCAGGAATGGGCAGTGTCATCTGGCAGGGCTGACCAAACCTGGATATTTACTCTAAATATGATAGATATCCATTGCAAATAGAATATGCAACCCTCCACATTTTTTTTTTCATATGGCAGTTCCATGTTTACAAGGTATTCTTGCCCACTTGCAATTGTCGACATATTCTCTAAGAGATATGGCGAAAGGTGTTGATGCAAGCAGCTAAAATCTTGTTGGTTGCCACCTATAATTGCATTGCAAAAGGACTGTATAGTGTAAAGCCACAACAATTTCACATCGAACTATGTTTCTACCAAACAACAAATTGCATTAAACATACTATCTCCACAGCTAGATACAACAATTGTTGCTTGCTGCAAACCATGGCAGTGTATACGATGCATAGTCCACTTCCACTGTGATTAAAGGTATTTGCAAATGAGGGACAAGTAAATATGAGGTCCTCCAATATTTCATATGGAAAATTGTGTGTACAGTAGTGGTTCATAATGACCACTAGCAACATTGGCATCATGGAACAAGATGCAATATGGATTGTTAGATGCAGTTTTGTTGAATAGTAGATATCTTGTTATTCTTGTCAATAACCATATTCCAATTGATATATTGATCCACTTAGACAACCACCATATACAAAATGTATCTCCCCAAAGTCCCCTCTCATGTGTAGGCAGAATTGGAGATGCAGAAAACCGCATCTTTGAAAAATAAGTAGTGACATCATGTATTCCATGTAACTGCTGAAGAAAATTAGATTCCAGTTCATATTCATACGACTCCAATGCCTCAATGTTGGAATTTTTTAAACAACCCAAGAAATAATCTATCAATCCATTGCATAGGTCGGTTGAGGAATAACAAAAATGCAATAGAACCTGAAATGCATCGAAAAGCCAATCCCCTATAGTATACGAGAATGCATCCAATCTAAAAATCCCATTTCTATGCAACACCCCGTCAATGTTGTCATGTATAATGGAGTGTGTATATACTTCATACGAATCAACATCTACTACTTGTTTCATCTTTTGAACTATGATTTTGAAGTTGTTTCTTAGCTACTTTCAGTTTGTATGAAAACAAAGAAAAGGCGAAAAAAAGAATAAAATGAAAAAAAAATGTAAAATAGAAAACTACAAGCATGGAATTGCGTACCAATCCCGGTATGTATCCTTCAACCTTATTATTGTCAAATTAAATCCCCCCTAGTCACCACAACAAATGACAAGAAAACAAACCTACACTAAAAAGTGAACCAAACAGAAGAAACAACGCAAATAAATAACACTATAAATTTGATGAGCACAAAGACCGATTTGAACCTATTCATGGTGTGCATCCTACAAGCTTCCCAGAGGTAGAAAGAGTTCTACAAAATAGAAAGGATAGGATAAAGGCAACATGTGGACGTAGTTTTTTGACCCAGAGAATAAAAGCATTCCTTGCCTCTACACCCCAATGGATGGTTCCCCCTTGTGACCACTCCGAATTCATTTTCTAAACCCATTTTCATCGCAATTTTTGAAATAGATATGGAAAAGTATGTAGGACATGGAAGCTAACATATGAAGGCACGTCGTTTCCAGGAACATAAAATAAGAGCACACAGAAATATGTTTTGCAACATAATTTTGAGGCAGGGACTCCTACCATTGAAAAAACTTGTCTGCAAGGTGCAAAACACAAAGTAGAAAAAAAAGGAATAGCAACGAAACGATGACATGGAAACTTACCTGTCAACGAGGGATGACAATAGATTATCCCCAAAAATTTCAAACCGCATGTTAATGGGTAAATCGATAGACGCAGACATGAACTAATCCCCCTAGATCCACCTGGATCTAGAACAAAACAAGACGGAACAATACGCTTTCCCTAGATTATGATCATTGAATTTAATTGCCAAAGGAGGAATAGATAACATACCTTATGAATCACTTCCTTATGTCTTTGTTGATCCTAATTTTCTCCAATGCTCCTGTGAAATCAGATCTGAAATAACACAAATCAACTAACGTGAAACCAACAATAGTGAAATTCAATGATGACCTAAACATGTGATCAAGGAGTCATGTAATAATATATCTATATTTGTATGGGAAAGAGACATGCCACCGTATTATATTAATGAAAGATAGAAGATACAACCGAATAGCCTTGATGTCACAAGTTCCCTTTCAGTGGCCCTTCTTTTTGACACACATACATTTGCTCTGATATTTGCATGAATATTTCTCTCAAAAACTTGATGGATGAATGGAGATATCAAGTATCACTTGAACTAAGATTCTTCACATAGATTTAATGTATTCTCTCTTCAGTCTCTATGCTTCTTTGTGCTTGTACCTCTAACCTTTTCCATGAGAAGCCTATCATTATATAGAAGAAGTTGAAGTGTTTAAAGAGATGAGGATGATCCCATCAAATCAGAGAAATCACTAGGATCATAACCATATGGACGCCACCTCATATTTCCAGAAGATTCCACTTCTAGAAGTTGCTAGAACTTCTTTCCTCTTTTAGTTTTAAAGAACCGTCGTGACCTACCTATATAGTAGCCTGCGGAAATCCTGCGGATTGGCTATAGTGCAGCATACAAAAATCATGGATTTTCTCACTATGTAAAGGGATATTCTCATGGAGGCCTTCCAAAAATGTATCTTGCAAGGGTGGAAAGAGGTTTCTTTGCTCAGGCAAAAGATTATATTGGGAACCTGAACACATGTTTATGTTGTTGA
>JZKD02S2060756.1:306728-327927 GCA_000966675.3 Picea glauca | reverse complement strand
CAACTTCCTTCTCTTGTTTTGTTGTCTTCAAACTGTCATTGTATTCTAGTCATGTCTTGTCATTTGGAGATCTTTGACTGCTAAGGATCTCATCTAATTTTTCAGTTCTTTTTTCAAACTTCTTCAACTTTTGTGTTGTCAATAGTAGCTCCCATTTTGTGTGATCCAATTCTGCTTTCAATTTCTCATAATCTTCTAATTGTTCCTTCAAGCAATTAATGGTATTTTCAAGCTTGTAATTCTCTTCTTCATAACTACTCAATTCACCTTTTAGTATTATGTTTTTGTTTCTAAGCTTTCTATTTTCAGTTTCAACATGCTTCAATTTTTCAAGATTCTCATCTTCTTGTTCACTCTCTACATTGTCTTTGTATCCCCAAAAAGAATCAAGGTTGGTTTCTTCATCTGAATCTTCTTCACAAATGATTTCTTCTTCTTTATAATTATTATGATCATCATCCTGGGTTTCTTGGGTTATGAAGAGGACTTCTTCTCCATCGTTATCTTCTTCATCACTCTCATATGAGGAGATGTCATCATCCTTAGAGTAGAAACTCATTTTATTGTTGAGAATTCTCTTTTTATAGTAGCAGTTTTCAACAATATGTCTTATTCTACCATAGTTAAAGAATTTGAGAGGAGACTTACCTTTGTATCTTCCACTTCCCTTCTGGAACCTTCTTACAAAATTTGCTATTTCTTCATCAAGATCGTTATCCTTGTATTTTGTCTTCTTTATGGCTTTAAAGGCTACTTCATTGTTTGGTTGGTCACTTTTTGTACCTGTTCTCATTTCATATGCCATAAGAGTCCCATTTAATTCATCCATTGTCATTTTGGTCAAGTCCCTAGTTTCTTCAATGGTAGAGACCTTAGCATCATACTTTAAGGGAAGTGATCTCAACACCTTTTGTACAACCAATGATTCATAGATCTCTTCACCTAATCCTCTGATAGCGTTAACAACTTCAACAACTCTAAGAAAATAGGTTGCAATATCTTCCTTTTCATTCATCTTCAAATTTTCAAATTATGCTCTATGTCATTGAAGCTTGACCTTCTTAACTTTTGGATCACCTTCGTAGATACTCTTGAGTTTGTCCCATACCTCTTTAGCACTATTTCATCCCATCACTTTGCTAGCAATGGTTGGTGCCAATGATGCTAGAATAACATGTCTGGATTTTGAATTACAACTCATAAGCTTCTTCTCATTTGGATCAATTGGAGCATTATTTGGGATTGCATAGCCATTTAGAACTGAGTACCAAATGTCTAGTCCCAAATCTGTTAGGTAAGTTTTCACTCTCTCACTCTAGTATGCATAATTTCTTCCATCAAATTTTTGAATACCATTTGAAATTTTCTCATGGTCATCCATCTCTGCTCAAGATTTTCCTTCAAGTGGTTAAACTGTTCTGAAGGCAACCTGCTCTGATACCAATTGTTGATACTAAGAGGGGGGTGAATCAGTATCAAGTACAATTTAAAAACCTTTTTCAACTTATACTTAAACCATTCAATTATATCCAATGAGAAATGATCAATAGTATAAGAGTTACACCAGTACACCATAATACACCATGCACAATATATGAGAAATAATCACTAGTTTTTTTTCAAGGGAAGTAATGACTTCCAAAGGTAGCTACAGCTTCCAAATGTAGAAGGAGGGATAAACCTCCAAGAGGAAGATACAATACTCCAATATCAATACATATTTGAAATCTCATTCCACCCAAGAATATATGAGAGATAATAAAACTTTACATTAAATTATCACCATCAACCAATCATCACATAGAACCTGATACTGCTTCGTGAGACTTCTTCAATTTCTGCAATTCTTCAATTCTTGGAGACTCTGATTCTATAGATAGTATTACTCAATATATTCTCTGAAAATCCTCCAATTTTCACTCCTTGAATCCTCCCCAAAAAGAGGTTATAGAAAGAATGGTAGACTTTATTCAATTTTGGTCCATTCAGAAGACCCAACTTGTACAGCATGCCCCACACTCAATATTTAACATCTGATTTTGAAACTTGTGCACAAGAAACTAATGTTCATAATATTTCCAATGGAAGTGGTCCTACTTAATTTGGATTCTGTATGAAGAAGTTACGATTGTTTTACCCAGAACACTTGTTTATTAACTAGCTTTAGGACTGGTCACAAACTCTATCTTCCACAGAGTGTATCTCCATAATTATAGCGAATCAAGAGCTGAAATTTTTACCTGAGGTACCTTGATATGTATTCTCAATACCATAGCGATTTCACCATCTGAACCATTCTAGAAAATGTTTTATAGCAAAAATGGTAAGATGACCGGAAAATAACATACCTTAGAACACATCACCAAAAGACTTTATCCTCCCTTGAAATCCGGCCTTCTTTTACTTCTTATTTCCTCTGAAATTTGAATTGTCTCAAAATGAATGTATAATGATGTTTATTTATACCATTTATGTCACTTCATTTTAACATTAGGGCCAACTTGACACTTTCTTATTTTGTAATTCTTTTCTTTAATTATCTTCAGGGCCTACATGTACTTCCTTCTTCAATTCACTTTGTCATCTTCAAAAATTCATTTCTCCTCAACCATGAGGATCCATGTGATGTTCCACATACCACCGAAAAAAAAATGATGTATACTATCCATTCATGGGTGTTGTATATGCATGTGCATTGTCCTTCATGTCCAAATACCTTTATCAATCTTGCGGTCCAAAACCCATGACTAGGGTTGAAATCAATGACAACAACCAATCTTCCAACATATGTAACCATCATCAGGGTGACAAAAATAATGTGTAACAGAATACCCCCCAAAGTATGAGGTTGGAACTTGATATGGCCAAAGTACTTTGTAAAATAAGCATGTATGTGTCGAGAACTAGGGGCACACCAATTAGGAACTTGCAAACAATCAAGCATCTGTACAGTATCACATTATGTTTGAGGTAGGCATTCCCATGTATAGACCATAAATGTAGGTCATGACCACCAATTATACAACATGGATCCATGTCAACGAAATTTTGCATAGCCACTAGGAATACACTATGGATCCATGCATTGAGAATGCAACTATGAACATAGCCACGAGACATACAAGGTGGATCTATGTGTAAAAAAAAATCACAAATACACCATTGCAACCTGGACCAAAAAATGATGAAGTCCAGGGTATTCAATCCATCATCCATTAGTATAATTCTAGTCATGTGATTACAAATGTCAAAGTCGAACATGAATAAAAACCACTTGATTATCAGTCATTGATGAAAAATGTTAACAAGTGCGAGGGAAATCACCATTGATGTCAATGACTCCCAAGGTGCTATAGTACAATCCATCAAGTGTGAATAAAGGAGTTGAAGTCGAACACTTGACAGAATCTCTCGATCAGGGATCGATGATGTAGAATCACTGTCGAAAGCAAAGAAACCTACCGTTGAGGCATTCAGGCTATAAGGTACTAAATAATTTCTACGTCTTTTTCCTGGATATTGAGCTAAAGTTGACAGGAGAAGGCTAGTCACAGGAGGGCCTTGATGTATCCCCCATCAATGACACGAAATGAGTAACATAGTTAGGGAAGATCAAAATACAAATGTGACTTGGGACTGATATAGAGAAGGCCGGCATGGTAAGAATGGACAATTGTAGATGGCCGACTTATAGAAGGTTTCGGTCAAACTTCTCTTGAACAAATGAATGACACGATAATGATCTTGGCAGTATTGACTCAAATACGACCCAAGGTCAGACAAGAGACAAACGGATTACCCAACCTAGATTCAAATGATGAAGAGGGGTGTCATATTCAAGAGAGATGCTTATTTCTATTAATACAAATACAAAGACATATACCTTTCCCAAATTTTCTCCCACCATTTCTGGCAAGTACCTCTTTATTTTTACACAAGCTTGAGGAGGATAACATATGCTTGTCAATTTAAGCTTATCCTTCGGATGAGTTCCTCAGAGTACATTTAACAAACCCTAAGAAGGAGTGGTTTAGTCCTGTATGGGTTTTTCGTTGTGTGTTTAACGAGTCCAAAGATAGAAAACTCGAAGGTTTTTCATGATTATTGAGTCTGGAAAAACACTTAAAAGAGAACACTCTCAGTTCCTTTTTCATAAAATAGTTTGACAGGACCGAAAAAATGAAAAACTATTTCCCATCAAACGTTTTCTTCAAATACCTTTACGAGCGTGAAAACAACAAGGTCGCTCGACAATCATTTTGTTGTTTAAGGAGCATGAAAAGAGCTTAAATAATTCTCCATAGGTTTCGTTATTTTAGTGTTACCATGACAAGTACAAAAATATGACAAAATTATACTCGGGTATGTTCTCATTGGTTTTCGAGCCCAAGAATGAACAAAGACTGTGCTAGACATTTTTTCTAAAAAACCTTAAAAACTAGTTGTACATGTGACAAAAATAGAATAAATCACAAAAACTGTCCATAATTCGTTGTCCAAAGTCCTAAATTTCTTCCTGTAAGGAACAAAACACTTACAAGACCTTTAGAGTTAATGGGTTTTTTACCAAAATGTATTTATATAAAACAAAATATTATAAAAAATTATAAATAAATAAATAAATAGAAGAAAAAAGTTTTTTTCACCATTTTATTTTCACTTGGTCAAAAACTTACCAAAAACCCTTGTTTTTCACCTCAACTTCAGTGACGGATTGTGGAGTCCATAGGGGATCATTCAACAAACAAATTACATAAAAGAGGTAAGCATCTCATCTTCTATATTTTCAACAAATTAATTTTTGTTTTTGATGGTGAAAAATCAATATTTTTTTATGATTTGGAACTGCTAGTAGTGCACTAGGGCCTGCGAAAATCAACGATTCCTGCAGGTGCGTTAATGCATGCTCACAACAATCCCGCACTATACTTGAAGATTGATTGTGGCAACTAGAAAACTAAAATGGAAAGTGAACGTTGACTCAACAAAAATCCCCAAAAATGTTGAAAAAGTGTGCTAATGATATTCTTTGTTTTTTATGCAGGTGTTTGCTTGCAAATATGTTGGAATGGTGAGAGTGTGAGCACGAAGAAGATGATCTCATGGATTTAAATGATCCAAGGACCATGAATGCACTCTGACAATGTGGACTATTAAAATTCTTCAATGTTCAGGGCATGAGTGCCCAACGAAGATTACTAGAATATCTAGTTCATATGTGGGATTCATAACAACAAGTGTTCCATGTGGGTGTTCATGCCCTCTCTTTGGATATTGAGGACATTTATTTCTTGACAGGGTTGACACGTCGTGGGGAATGCATGACTATGATAGGTGGTCGAGGTGGGGGATTTCCCATGAGTGAGTAAATTCGTTGGCATTATGAACTTGATGCCAAAAGATGTAAAGGAAAAGTATCAATCCGAGGTGTGAGAGATTTCACCCTCAGGACCATCCTTTTTATTTTTGCACGGATGGCAAGGAGTGCTTCGCCACACATGGCACTCCAAAGTTACCTTCAATATGCTATTAAATGCTTGGAGCCTCGAGTATTCAATTGGTGTGACAGTGTATTACGCAACATGAAAACTCAACTCACAAAAAGTAAGAATGGGGACCTAAAACAATTCGGTTATGGGTCCATTTTAGTATCTTTCTTCCTAGAAAGAGTTCCACACCTATGCCTGTAGGCGGAATGGGGAATACTATTCCTGAGAGACCCACGAATGAAAATATGGTGTGATCTGATGACATCACATGTGGTGGGATGAATTTTGAAGTATGATGATACATTCTTTAATTGGTTGGGACTGCAAATCCTGATCATTGATGATTATGGTTATGTTGGTCTAGACTTTCGGGGTGATCCAGATTTGGTTCTCCCTGAGGGATCTCAGTGGGGAGATCTAAGTAAGAAAGGCATTTTTTTTTACAATGTTTTTATTAGTTTTTAAAATATTTAATGTTTTTGTGTTTGCAATCGAAAGACTAATAAAAAAAAATTGATCATGTAGATGTAGGGCCACATCGACCCCCAGGGTCTTCTCCTATTCAAAGGTGAGGAGAGACATGCGTAGTAGCTGGATGGGATGTTGAGGATTATGATGCGATAGAGTAGAATCTGGAAGCCTTGACGACAGGCATCCCTAGTATGTCCATCGAGGAGATCTCGAGGTGTTATCAACGCCATACTGTAGGTGTATCCAACTCTCTTAGTTGGTTACTACATAGAGTAGCGAGAGCAGTAGTATGCTATCATGAAAGGCATCCATGAGGCCATTTTGTAGGGGCCATGGCATCTATATTTTGATATTTTGATCTTTGGATGAAAAATATTTTTGTAAACATTATATATATATATATACATGAGGCTTTTACTCTACTTTTTGTACAATATGTGAAATGTTAAATATGATTGGAATTACAAATGTCTCAAATGTTTGTCTAATACATGATTAGATAGAGAATCAGTTAATGTATTTAGACATATAGAATGTCTTGATAGTCAATATAATCAAAATGACGTTCCAAGAGGCGGATTTGTAAATATACCTGTAGTAGAGTAGGGCTTCGGATAGTATAGAAAATTTTCAACTGTAGTACTACTAGCTGTCAATCAAGTCATATAATAAAGCGACGAATCCCAAGAGAAATATCACTAGTCAATAATTTGATGACCACGCTATACTCTGTGATATTATTGGTTGCTCGACCGAGACAAACACCTTGTAGACAAATAAGTTCGTTTGAGGGTGCATAAATTTCCCAAGCAGCAGGAGCTAAGTTCCGGGTACTACGGCTAGCACCGTCGGCGAAGCCAATGTAAGGTGGCGAAAACACCGACATCTGTAGACCAAACACAATGCAGGATAAGAAGTCAATGGTAAAATTCAAATAGAAAAAACACACTAAAGTAACACACAAGAGTATGATACAGTAAAAATACAAGTGCTTATGCAAAGATAGGCTAAGCATAGTATTTCCTCAAGTAAAGCCCATTTATGGATTCACTCAAAGGAGTGCCATCATAATATACTAACTCATATGCTCCCTTCTCTAACATTCTTTTAACAATATAAGGGCCTTGCCACATAGCCTCAAATTTTCTGGCTCCTAGAAAATTATGATCTTGTTCATAGAGGAGAACTATATCACCTATAGAAAATGCGCATGGCTTGACATGTTTGTCATATTGGGTTTTACGCATTTCTTCTGGGTTTCAATAACTAGGGTGGAATTGCGAGGGGTTTATTCCAATTTCATAAGATACAATAGACGTTCCTCCTTAGCAGAGGTGTTTGGGAGAAGTTGGATGACTAGTTTTAACAATGGAATTTCATATTCAATCGGTAGAACAACTTCTAAACTGTACATTAAATGGAAAGGTGTAAACCCTATGGCTGACTTCATGGATGTACGATAGGCCCACAATGATGAGAACAACATCATGTGCCAACTTGTTTTGTGAATTCTGATAATCCATCAAAGCATGGTAATAAGTACTTTGTTTATTGCTTTGACTTGGTCATTGGCCCGTGGATAGTAGGGGGTTGAGTTTTCATGTCAAAGACCCAAATTTTCCATAAGATCAAATATCATAAAGTTTTGAAAGTGGCTACCTTGATCGGTGATGATAGCCTGTGGGATTCCAAATTGTGTAATAATGTGATTGAAGATGAACAGGGCTGTTGTTTTACCCATGTTGTCGAATGTAGGCATCGCCTCAGCCCATTTCGTGAAATAATCTAAAGCTACAATAATGTACCCATGCCCCCTGGCTAAATGAGGGTTACATGTCATGAAATCGATGCCCCATTTAGTGAAGGGTCCAATGGAAACTACAAGATGTAAGGGAGCAGAGTGAGATCTTATTTTGTTATTGTATGTTTAGCAAGCATGGCATTTTTGGATGGAAATAATACAATCTTTGAATAGAGAAGGCCAAAAATACCCATATCATAAGATCTTTTGGGCGGTATCATACCCATAAATGTGACCACCACATTCTCCAAAATGGTAGTCATTCAAAGATTTCTTAGCCTCATCATAAGTGAGACATCGTCGAAAAACAGAATCAACTCCATGGTGATAAAAGGTATCACCAAGGACGATATACTAGCGGGCTCCGTAACGTATGCAACGAAGGTTAGTGCTAGACAAATTGGGCTAAAAATTCTGAGCTTGGAGATATATAATGATATCTCCATACCAAAGGTCATCGGAACTGATCAGAAAAAGGGATTCATCGGGTAATGAATCCTCTGCTACATTTTTCGTCTCAGAACAGGGAAGGTCACATATCAATTCAACAAACACCAAGGATTTCTTAGACTTAGCATGTTCAAACTCTAATTCAAACTCCTGTAGTATCACAATCCATTTGGAGTATTTTCCCCCTAGCAACTGGCATGTAAGAATGTGTTGCATGGGGTTGGAATCAGAAATCATAGTGGTCTTGCGTAAAAGGATATAGTGCCAGAAACGTTGGACAGCTTGAACAACTGCGAAGGCCATCTTTTCAAAATGTAAATACTTGGCTTTGGTAGTCGTGAGACTCCGACTCAAATAATAAATAATATGTTCGTCGCGAGAATCATCCACTTGGATGAGAACCATGGCGATGGTCGAATCTGAAGAAATGATATAAAGGAAATAATATCTACTATAATCAGGCAGGAAAAGTAGTGGGGTATGGGTTAAAGTCAAATTCAAAGAGTCGAAGGCTTTATTGGTTGTGGTGTCCCATACAAATTCAAATCCTTTCTTTAATAGTCGAGTAAATCTGAGCGTTAACTCAATGTAGTTCGAGATAAAACGACGTAGAAAGTTTTCCTTCCCTTACAAAATTTGTAGCTAGCAAAGTGAAGAAGGAGGAGGGACATTGAGAATGGCCTCAACCTTCAAAGAATCTACCCTAATCCCTTGATGTGACACAATAAATCCTAGGAGTCAGTCGGAATCCACACAAAAAACACATTTGTGTGGATTTAATCATATACGATAGAACCGACAACAAAGAAAAATGGCTCGGAGGTGGGTTGGATGGTCACTATGATGCATGGAATGTGTTGGTAGGTCATCTAAATATGGTTGTACAATGTTCTTAATATCATGGAAATCATAAGACATAGCATGTTGAAACGTGGCACCAACGTTCTTTAAACCGAAGGGCAGTTTTCGGTAGGCAAAAGTGCCCCAAGGACAAATAAAAGCAGTTTTGTGTTGATTTGCGGGTAATATGTTGATCTGATTATATCCAGAGAAACCATCCATGAGAGAGAATATTTCACTTCCAGTGCAATCGTCCACGATTTGGTCAACGAAGGGGGTGAGAAAGTTTTCTTTAGGACAAGCTTTATTGATATCCCTATAATCAGCACAGACACAGATTGTACCTTATTTCTTGTTAACCAGAATGAGATTGGATACCCAAATAGTTAAAGCCATGGGATAAATAAAGCCAACTTGAAGAAGTTTTTCGACTTCAAGCCTGATAGCGGTTGCTTTACGAGAGTGGACCGGGAGAAGTATTTTCCAGACGGTTTTAGCGCCCAGGTATGTCTTGATTTCATGTACAACAATATCAGGTTCAATACCAGGAATGTCTTTGTAACTCCAGGCAAAGATGTCATGAAAATATTGAAAAATGGATTTATACATGGCAACTTCATCAGTGGAACACGAAGCTCTGATGTGCACATTTTCAGCAACTCTAGTTTTGATAGAGATGTCGAGGGGGATGGTGGGTGAAATGTTTCTTAAGTTCCCTTCGTATAACACATCATGTGTGGAATTGGGAACCAAAGTAATAATGACAATGGTCGATGGGGTTGAAATCCGTTGGTAACTCTCGAGGGTGTGTTGTTCTAGGAAGAGAATGGAACGATGATGTCCATCGTCCCAAAGAGTGTCCTCCATAGACATAACCAACATAATCATCTCATCTATGGGAAAAATAATGTGAAAAGGATCAGGAGATGAATCGCCAAGAGAGGGGGTAGAGGGGGATGCCGATTGAATTGATTGGTAAGAAGATTCAACCAGACTCAAGGGAATTTGGTCATCATAGCGAAGATAATCACCGTGTGCAGGTACTACCCATGGGTCAGAAGACATGGGAGTTTCACGGGTGAAGGTGGATATCATGTTAATCGAGGCAACCAAAGGAGCTGGAACGTTGTGTGGTGGGATGGGAAAAGTACCCATTAGAATGGAATCTTTTAGTAGACCCACACTGACATTCTCATACCTAGGTGGGGTATTTTCAATGAAAGGTACATTGTTGGTATGTGTATCAGAGTTAAAGAAGGCCAGTTGGTCTACTGTTACTACCTTTCCCTGATGTGGAAAACGTACGACACAGAAAAGAGTGGACACAACTACACGCATGGAATCAATCTAGTTGCAGCCGATTAAAAGGTTGTAATTGAGAGGTGTGTCAAATACCTCAACTTCTACACTGATTGATTTCCCTTCTAACGTGATGGGAAACAAGGGGATGACATCGTAAGGTTTAAATACAGAGCCATTAAAGGCTTTGATTGTGTTGCGTGATTCAGTTAAGGGAGGAGATTTGATGGCTTTCCAATGAGAGACGGACATGACACATGTCGAGGCACCCTCATCGATAATTGTTCTACAAATTTTCTTTTCGACAACAACTTGTATTTGAAATGCGAGCTGAGCGGGCAGCCTTGGAATGTGATCTTCTAAGAAAAAATTATTAAAATAGTATCTGTAGGATCGATTCCACCCATAGCTTTCAACAGTGCCTTCTATTGAGTAGGAAATCTCTGGAGGACTTTGAGGGTTGACATCGCGGATGGTTCTTGGGTCAGATCCTCTACAATGTTGTCGTTCTAGGAAGCACACACATGAGGATTGAAAGAAGACTTCGAACACCACCATTTAGGGGAAGGCAAAGAATTGTATCTATGCTCGTTCATTCAATATGAAGATGACCATTGGTAAGTGGAGCCAAGGGAGATTTTTGGACCAATGAAGGTGGTATTTCATCAAATTTCTCCTTGGAGGAAGAATAATATTTGGCTTGAGTGGTAAGTGTGATGTCATTCTTCTTTGAATTACCATTACACATTAGGACATAGGAAGTAGTGGAGGGGGAAGGTTGGTCATGAATGATGAATTGGGCTTGCTATTGAGAAGGGAAGGGTTCCGACAACACGACTGACGTAGGTAGTTTCAGGGTCCCTTGAAGGAACTTAGTAACCTCGGCCCATCTTGGACAATCCTTAGTGTAGTGATCATCACCACAGATAAGATAAGGGCATCAGGGTTTGCGCTTATCCTTATTGTCAACAATTTGTGTTTTGGTCTTCTTAGATTACAGATTATTTTTATCCTCCTTATTCTTACCCTTCCCTTTTTTGGATTTATTCTTTCCGACAGGGGTAGATTGAATAGAGTTCACCTCAGAAGTCTTTCCAGTGGGAGGAGTAGGAGATGGAGCATGTTGAACATTAGAAGCAACAAACTTGAAGTTTCTGGTAGAGGCTTGTGCGAAGTGGGGTTGAGCATGGAAAGTGACAATCACACCATCAACTGCATGAGAAGAAGTAGGAGTAGTTGAGGTAGCAGTAGTACAAGGATGAGGTTCATGAGGGAGTAAATTGTAAAGAGTACCCATTTGTGAGTAAAGGAGGTCGAGGTATTGAGCACGATTGATCGCCTATTCTTTCGTGACAACTCCACCCATGGCGATGTCATAAGAGATGTCATTCACAAATGATTTCGTGAACCACTTTGCCAGTAAATGATCGGAAAGCTCGAGTTTGATTAGACGTTGTCTCTGTCTCCACTCATGAATGTGATCAGAGATATAAGTGGCTTTGGTTTTCTTGAAAGAAATCAAAATTTTGGTTCCCGTTTCGTAACAGATCAGTAACTAGTAGTGGGTGAGGAAATCCATGGCAAGTGTGTTGAATTCAGTGAATAAGACCCGTGGTAATTCTATATACCACTTCGCGGCTGAATCCGTGAGAGTTCGCTAAAAAATATGTAATCAAATAGAGTCATCCATCAAAGAGTTGGATGAACACCAAAGGTGGAAAGTCATTACATAATTTTTTGGGTCCTCTCTTGGTTTACCATCGAACTTAGGAATGTCGGATGGTAGTTTGGCCAATATTATGGGCCACTGAGGAGTGTGACTGAAAGGATCATTTAAAATTCTAGACATATCAGGGAGGTCTAGGGTGGCTAAGAAGGGTAATTGTCTGTTCACGTGGGGGTACTGGTGACTTTGGGGAGGAAGCCCTATAAGTATACTAGTAGGACCATAAGCAGTTTGTATATAATGCAAAGATCCAGGTAGATTCAGTTTTTGGTGCGGAGGCATGTAACCTATAGGGTTGTACTGGTTAGGGTTGTTCCCTTGAATAGGGACATTGGGTCGAGCGTTCGAACCCCAAATGGGATTGGACGAACCTGGATATGGTTGGCCGGTACTAGGGGGTATGAAAGAGATAGCTTGAGGCTATTGCCCCCCAGTCAGTTGAGGATTATTTTGAGTAATATAGTTCCAGTATTGGGCCAAGGCTGCAGGTATGTTCTATCCATAGGGTGGGGTAGGTGGGGATTTCCCTCCAATCGGGGGTTGCGTCCCAATTGGGATTTTACCTCCAAAAGGGGATTGCGTTTGGCCTCCAGGGTGAAATTGTCCACCAACAGGAATCTGGTAATTAGGTGTGAAAGAGAAGGTGGTGCCACTAGGGTCAGTTCCTCTGATAGGGGATGGAAGAGACCCTCTAGAAGGGGGCTAAGGAAGTGTCGAAATAAAACCAAGAACAAGATTGTGCCCAGAAGGAGTGGAAACTCCAGGAGTGTCATATGGGAATTGGGTAGGAGAGGGTATAAAAGAATTCAATGCATGATATCCAGGGGGAAGTGTTTGGGTGAGTCTAGGTGAAAGCAGCATGCCAATGGGGGCTTGTCTAGCCAGCGTATTTCTTGTGGGAATAGTCGTAGTATTTGAGACCATTGTAGAATGGGTCATTTGAAGGGGGACGGTCAAGTTGGGATCCGCCAACTGGGTGTCGGAACCATTGAACAGATAGGCAGTCATAATGAGAGTAGGTTCTATATTAGATGTCTCGGGAAGTTCCTACTTAATGAATATATCGACACTTGTGTCGGGGCAGAAAATATATCGTCTCAGAATGTGAGAAGACCAAAAGGGATCCCGACCTTTAGGGCCTATGAATGGTCTGGTTGGTCCTCCAAAAGTTTCAACAATAATATCTCCGGAAGAATTTACCCCAATAATATGTCTCTTGGAACTGTGAGGAATTTGAAAAGACTCTAGAGAATCAAAACCTTCCACTCGTGGAGTGGCAGTGTCTTGGACCTCACTCTGTTGAGGAGAGTCCTCCAGTGGGTTGGTAGGAAAGGGTTGAGAACATCCCAGATCTTCTGGGGGTAGTCCTTGCATTCTACGTGAGAGGTGTGGAGGATCAATGTTGGCGGAGCTAAATATCCTACAAAAGAAACTCAATGGCCAACTTATGGAAATAAAAAACACATGATAGTAAAATCTAGGAATCAAAACCAAGCAAACAAGATCTTCCTATTCCAAAGTCACTAGTTAGTGATGAAATCCGATGTCGAGAAAAGAAGGGGTTGGACTAGGGTGGAAAAGTTACGTTGACGACCAACTTAATGGACTTACACCCTGGTGCAAGTTACCACACATAATTGTGGGTATACCCTCCAAGGATCCCAAGTGAGTTTGGCCGATTTCGATTCTAGGTACTGTGAACACTTACCCCTCCACAGTCACCTTGTGTAAGACCCTGAGAAGATAGGCTACTAGAGTTACCAAAAACAACAACGATGCATGGGGGAATAGTCGACAGTCCAATCCACACCCAAGGGAAGGGTATCTAGTCTAAAATCAACTTGAGAGGCTTCCACTCATCATTGTAGGTATACCTTCAAGTGACCCCCGTAATACGTGCAATCTTTACACTGAGACCAACAAAGCAGGGTGAGTAACTATGTCAATCTCAATGCGACCTCATGTTTGACCCTTGTATGAGAAGGGCTTCCTAGGAAAAAATGTTGCGAATGGAATTTGACACTCCCTATCACAAGATACTATTGTGTGTTTTGTGCTTTGGAGAATGTGTCTCACTGCCTATTCCAAAGCTCTAGGCTAGCTAATGTTGGTGTAAAAGAGCCCTAGAAAATGTTACTAGTTGAATTTTAAAGTTTCACAATATTATTAAAGGTTGTTGTTACTCAAGAGGGAGACGGGAATGAAACTGATGTTGTGTAATACTTTGACCCAACAATGCGTAAATAGAAATGAATGATACAAACTTTCGTTCAATGAATTTTATCTACAGCAGGGAAAAATTATTTTTTTGGAACAATGCAAACTACGATGTACAATTCCCTTTTTAAATGTAGTATCAAACAATCATTAACAATGTAATTTCACTATTTGTTCTCTTTCAATATTTCAAATGCCAATATTTTATGAATAAATGATTGCTTAAAAGACTTTAAAGACTTTAAAATTTTTTTTTTAGAAACTGAAAACAGGGATGGAACTAAGAAAGGGTAAGCAACCAATGAAAATAAAATACCCAACAAACACCCAATTCAAACTTTCAATGGAGATAAAAATAAGAATTGATAAGAAAACGTCTCTTCAAATATGAACAAGAAATGTTTTTCTAATCACTGAGCAATCCAAAAGATGCAACCAACTTACAAATCCAAACCCAAAACAAAATATTTGATCAAGCAAGCACTCGGATGCAAGTCTAGAGATTATATCCTTGTCGATAAAAACAAAGATCGAAAAAAAGATCAAAAGAGAGGCGTTTGATCTCTGAAATCAATTAAGATCAAGTAGGAACAATCAGAAGCACTCAAGAATTAGTGTTAAAATCCCTTTTTAGCTATCTAAAGCAGAAACTGGGCAATAGTAGAGGTCAAGACCGAATACAAAAAAAATTCAAACACCACCACAGGTAGGTAGTATAACACTGTGTGGAAATGAGTGATTTCCATAGACCAATAGTCATGCAGGTCATGAAAATCCCACACTGAAACAAACCACCAGGGTGCTAAAATGGAAGGTTTTTGCGAGCTACCAATAGGGTGCAGTGTGGACATGTTTCATAAAATATAAAATTTTGGAAAAAGTACAAAGGATCTCAGAAATTTTTTAAATCCAGTGAGTCTAATTGGATCTCCCATAGACTCAGAGACTGAAATAGAATGTAAAAGATAGGCTATAAGGAAATGGCCAGTGAAAAACCACAATCAAGTTTTCTATCCCCAGTGGAGTCACCAATTTTGTTAACGGGTAAATCGGTAGATGCAGACATGAACTAATCCCCCTAGATCCACCTGGATCTAGAACAAAACAAGACAAAACAATACGCTTTCCCTAGATTATGATCATTAAATTTAATTGCCAAAGAAGGAATATATAACATACCTTATGAATCACTTCCTTATGTATTTGTTGATCCTTCTTTGCTCCAATGCTCCTGTGAAATCAGATTTGTAATAACACAAATCAACTAATGTGAAAGCAACAATAGTGAAATTCAATGATGACCTAAACATGTGATCAAGGAGTCATGTAATAAAATATCTATCATTTTATGGGAAAGAGACATGCCATCGTATTATATTAATGAAAGATAGAAGATACAACTAAATCACCTTGATGTCACAATTTCCCATTCAGTGGCCCTTCATTCTGACACACACATACATTTGCTTCGATATTTGCATGAAGATTTCTCTCAAAAACTTGATGGATGAATGGAGATCTCAAGCATCACTTGAACTAGGATTCTTCACACAGACTTCAATCTATTCTCTCTTCAGTCTCTATTCTTCTTTGGGCTTGTACCTCTAACCTTTTCCATGAGAATCCTATCATTATATAGAAGAAGTTGAAGTGGTTAAAGAGATGAGGATGATCCCATCAAATCAGAGAAGTCAGTAGGATCGTAACCATACATACGCCACCTCGTATTTTTAGAAGATTCCACTTCTATAAGCTTCTAGAACATATTTCCTCTTTTAGTTTTAAAGCATTGCCACAACCTGCCTATATAATAGCCTGTGGAAATATCGTGGACTGGATATAGTGCAACATGTGGAAACCAGGGATTTCTGCACTGTGTAAAGGGAGATGCCCGCGGCGGCCTTCCAAAAATGTATCTTGCAAGGGTGGAAAGAGGTTGCTTTTCTCAGGCAAAAGATTATATTGGGAACCTGAACACATGTTTATGTAACCATCATTAGGGTGACCAAAATTATGTGTAACACCGCAACAATAGGTCCAAGAACTTGCAAATTTGAAGAAAAACAAACCAGCGAACAACCACAAAGAGGTCCAACTGCAACTGCAGGACCTCAACTTTGCAAAGTTAAAGATGCATACATTATGTTCCTTGTATGTTTACCAAAAAAATATCCTCGACTATTTGTTCATCTATGCCATTGTGAATATGTTGATGTCATCTGCAACACATACTTTGTAGTTCACAAGAAGTATCAACAAGTGTAAGCGAGATGTTGAACACAGTACAAGCTCCACAAACTAAGAGGTCTGGTTACAAAACCCTGGCTCCATAGTTCATTCAAGTTGTGCATCTACTTGTACATTCATGGCAGGAAAAAAAATTAAAAAAAATTCACATTACCATTCACATTACTTTTCCTGTTCAAAAATTGTCACTAGGTCTAAACTTGTAACACCAAAATACTATCAATAGAGGGCTTGATCACTCGCTGAATTGGACAAGTGTTCTTCGGGGACATAATGGTCATCTATAGCACCTACTTGGATAATGCAAACAAAACTAGATCCATTATGCCTGCTGAGATGACAAACAAGGAGGACCTCATGACAGTTACACTAACTATTCCTTCACAACTTGTACAAAAACATGCAAAAAAGATATTTCCAGGTAATGGGATATCCATTAAAAATTTTAATATATTCCCCAAAATAGTATATGACCATGGTGATTGTGATAAGATTATATCGCTCAACGAAACAAGTATCATGGAAAAAATCCCCGCCATTTTTTCATAATATTGTTTTGTCCCAGAAACAACTATCAGCCAACTTACATAGAGAAACGCTATTTACCCAATCAAAACCATTGGCACAACTATGACACTCACAATAAAACTTGTCTTGCAACACATTATCCATATAAAATATGCAGAGTTAGACAACGACAAGGGAATGGTACCATTCTCCATATCAAGTTTTGTCCTTTTCTTTCACATGTCCATGTATCTCGATTAAGTTACACAAATATTTCACTGTTCCATGTTGTAGCTACAATTATTCGATACCTATTCAAATTTTTTTTTGTCAGTCGAAAAACAATTGCATAAAAGGAAATTTCCACTTATGCTCTTCAAAAATATAACAAAGAAAAGAGATGGTAAAGAAAGGATCTTTCGCACAACTCAATCAACATTTGTAACAGAGTTGCGAGCAGATATAGTACAGGATCTCAAGAAGCTAACTAGATCTATAATTGTTGTGCGTATACATCTAAATTTCATCCTCACTTTGCTCATACAAATAGCCTTGACCAAATCTCTATTTTTTTTTTCTTTTCTTTTCTCATTTTTTAGGGGGGGTGCAATTGTATATTATATTGTTCAATATATTAACTACTATGCTCATGTTTCTAGGTTGAAGGTGTTTTGGTTGCAGTGAATGTGTACTTGACCCCCTTTGATTTTGTGTGTACGAAATGCAACTCTCCTGCTTGTACTTTTTCCTTCATAAGTGGTGATACAATTGATTGTCTATGATTTAGTAAAAAATGTCCATACATATATAGACATTGCCTCAAAACTGCTATATGAACCATTGGCAACACAACTGTTCATTGTACAATTCAACAACCTCTGTTACAAGATGTGCTTCCCGAGTTATCAAAATTTCCATATGAAGCATACCTACAGAAAAAGGCAAGGAGTGTCTACATGTTGCACAACTTTCAAATACATAGCAAATTTACCTTGAATGAGGACAATGCGATATTTCATATCGGCTGAAAAAATAATAAAACAAAATCGTATCAAGCTTTGTTAGGGAAAAAAAACCAATGGGATGATGTGTTTTTTTTATATATCGAATTGTTTGATATATAATGGAATTCCATTTCTTTTTCAACATATCAATATATCAATATAGTTGGTGTTTACTTCGTTCTTGATTATATGCTTTGCTCTGGAAATTAATAATACATTCAGGATCTTCGCAGTTTTTTTATGATCTTGAAGACTATTGAGGACATGATTTTGTATAAATTTCAATACAAATTATGTATTTCCTAGATTCTCCTGATGTAACAATTATATGCCATTTTTAAATACAAAATCGCTTCTACAAATATTCTTGCGGAATTTAAAACATGATCACTAATTGCAATATCAAGAAGAAAGATCAATCACACATAACATGGATGTTTTTACTGAGAAAGCATTAAGCTAAAAACCCCATTATCATATATTATGTATATATCATGAATCATGAAACAATCTCATACAAAACTCTAATCCAAGATCTCTCAGTACAATATACAATCGTCTCACAATGTCATACAAAAATCAGCAAATACATGTGCCAATTCTCTGCCTCCAGACAACCTGCCTCCTCTGTGTAGTCCCTGCAAATGAATTCAAATTTCTCCTTCCTAGGCCGTGCATTGCTCATGGGCACATCCACTGTGTGTGTGATTGCATGAGTGCACTTCACTCAAATCACAACTGATAGCCAAATTGTCCATTTCACCTGTTATCTCAACTGGGTCTCCACTGGATCTGACATGCATGTAGTTAATAGTGGTAAATATTCAGTTTCATGTGAGATCATTGATTTTGAATTAATTAATAATTAATTCATTGAACTCTCACTAGTGTAATTTCAGTTACAACTAGTACAACTAAGCTTAACTCACTTAACTAAGTTAAACTACTTCACAACTCACATAACTACACTTATAACCCTGTTACAACTTCAAGTCACTTAGTTACATCTAATTTGACTTCCATGTACCACCAGTCAACCTTTGAACTCGAATTTCCTATAGCTAACTGATTTGCCATTTCAGTTAACTATTTTCAAGTAATTATGAGATAATAGATTAATATTTATTGTCCAATTTATTTAAGGGAAAAATAAATTAGACACACATTTCTTGTTGACTTTTCAACACTCCCTCTCAACAAGAAAGGGATTATCCTTCACCCCAATCCTGTCTCTATGGTATTCAAATTTTCTCCTGGTGAGTTTCGTCATCAAAATGTCTGCATCCTGATCTTTCGTAGGAATGTATTGAAGCAACATGATCTTTCGCTGCATGCAATATCTGAGATGATGATACTGGATATCTATATGCTTAGATCTATCATGAAACATAAGATTAATTGAGAGTTTAATGCAACTCTGATTATCACAATGAATCACTGTTGGATCTAAATGAGAACCAAACAAACCAACCAAGATATTTCTCATCCAGATAGCCTGACATGCAGCTTGAATCACTGTCATGTATTCCACTTCCGTTGAACTGAGTGCCACATATCTCTATTTCCTGTTGTACTAATAAACAACTGTAGATATGATACTAAAGATCCCTCCTAATGTGCTCCTTCTGTCCGTTGGGCTGCCCACCCAATTTGCATCTGTGAAGCCATGAAACTTCACCTCATCCATCTATTTGTACCATAAGCCATACTTAGATGTGCCCCTCAGGTATCTCAGGACATGATTTCCCACCTTCCAAAATAGCTTGGTAGGCTTAACCATTACTTGAATCAGTTGGCTAACCACATAGAAAATGTTCAGTATCGTGTTCACTAGATATATTAGTGAACCCAATAATTGTCGATAGACAGTAGCACCCACTACCTCTCCATAAGTAGCATCCTCTTTCCTTTAGTTTCCTAGAAGAGGAGTATTCATGGGTTTGCATCCCTCCATGTGAAACTTACCCAGTATCTCCTTTGCATACTTTCCTTGAGACATAAAAAGTTCACCATCTCACTGCCATATTTCCAATCCAAGGAAACAATGAAGAAGACCCAAATCCTTCATATCGAACTCCTTTGCAAGGTATTCCTTGCATGAGTGTATCAATTACTCATCACCAGTCAGTAGTAAATCATCAACATAAATAAAAATGATTAAAATCTTACCCTCCACCACAATTTGGTATAGTTTTGCATCCGCTTCACTTTAGGTGAATTCTAGTCTGGTCAAATAGTTGTCTATCTGAGTGTACCAAGCATGGGGTGATTTCTTCATCCCATACAATGCTCTCTTGAGTCTGTCCACATGAGACTCCCTGTCAAACGTCTCAAAACCTTATTGATTCTCAATGTACACTTCTTCCTTAATGATCCCATTGATAAACACAGTTTTTACATCCATCTGATGAATGCGCCAACCCATTTGCGTTGAGAGTGAAAATATGGATCTTATGGAAGATTACCTTGCGAAAGATGCAAAGGTCTCATCATAATCTATCCCCTCGATCTGTGAGAAGCCCTGAGCCACAAACCTAGCCTTGTATTTCTCCACACTCCCATCAACAACTTTCTTTACCTTGTAGATCCATCTCGAACCTACCACTAATTTGTCGACCGGTCTTGGGACAATTTCCCATGCACTGATTTTGACAATGGAGTCATAGTCCTCCACCATAGCATCAACACAAGTGGGATCCTACAATTATTCCTAAAAGGAATATGGTTCAATCACAATACATTTTCTCATGAGAACCATGTATCTAGTAAATTCATCAGGAGACTGTCTCTATCTATGTTGTGAAGTAAGGGCTCCTACATTCTGTGAAACATCTAGTATCAATATATCAACTTTTGTGGTGTGATTTCTTCCATTTCTAATGGATGTATATTCATGCGTGGATTCCTCCACTCCAAGAACCCCCTCATGTGGTTGATCCACATCTTGAGATTGATCTTTGGGAACCAACAGTTCCTTCTCTTAATGCAAGTCTATCTCCCTCTCAAGAGACAACCACATGGATTTCCCCTCATCAAATTTTATATCCCGTCTCATAACAGTCATCTTACTGTTAAGAAAATACACAAGATAATTATGGGGTGTTTCTATGTACCCCACAAATATCCCAACTTCAGCATTCGGTTCTAG